>VKHI01000001.1:163177-321549 GCA_015145745.1 Poterioochromonas sp. DS
TTTACCTGTTTTCAAGAACTCCTTTAAACTGAACTATTGTCATCGAGTCTAGACCAAAGGAAGTGAGTGCGATGCTTCTATCTAAGGGAGGGTTAAGCTTCGATGGCCCGACAGATGATATCTGAATTAAGGTATTCTCTAGTTTCCCCACAATCTCTTCTATCGATAGCCTTCGAATCTCTTCCGCGCTGAGCTTCGGTTCATTATTTCGAGGTACAGCGACTGTCTCATTGGGCGAAACAGCTTGATAATTAACGCTTTTAACACGAACTCTCTCCGCTGATGTGTTATCATTCCCTCCTCCACCAACACCTCCTTCATCTCCTTCCTCGACACCCACCTTCAAATACCCATTACTATTGGTTGATTGTAACACTCCTTTACTGTTATTATTCACTTCATCTGCAGAATATTCCGGATATTCACTATATTCTGCATCAGATCGATATATTACTGCTAACTTCTTCTCTAAGAATGCTTTCCTACACCATGCACGAGCAATCTTACCCGATGTAGTCTTAGGTATTGTTCTTGTCTCTAACAAGCAAACTGTCTTTAAACCAATCCCATGTTCAATAGAGACTAATTCACGACACAGTTGAACAATATAATCAAATTGACCTGATGTCACTCCTTCTTTCACTTCAGCGATATAAATAACTTCCTCTGATTTCTTATGATCTGTTGGATGTAAAGAGAATGCAGCAGAACAGCCTGCACGTAATTGATCAGCGAGACCTCGTTCAACAGTTCTTTCAATATCTTGTGGATAATGATTCGTTCCACCAACAATAATTAAATCTTTCAGTCTTCCACAGATAAATAATTCATTTTTATAAAGAAATCCTAAATCACCTGATCTTAAATAACGCTCTCCTTTATGATCATTATCATTGATTTCTGCTTCAAAGTCATGTTTTGATTGTTCTAGATGATTCCAATAACCTTTTGCCTTGGACTTTGATGAAATCCATATCTCACCAATACGATTAGATGGTGTGAGTTCTTGACTATCAGAATCAACAATCACCACATGAACATCATTGCCTTTACCTGGTATACCACAACCAACAATTAATTGTGAATCTTCTGGTGGATAAGTATCTTCTTTCTCTTTATAGATTAAAGTTTGTTCTTCTAAGACTTCAACTGTCCCTTTCTCTAATGATGTTTTCTTGACTAATAGAACTAATCGACCACCAGAACAGACAAAGACAGTATGTTCAGCGAGACCATAGGTTGGATAGATGACATCTTTCTTTAATCCATAGTTAATAAAGATTTCATAAAAGTTCATAATTGCATTAAAGTCAACAGGTTCAGCTGCATTGATGGCATGACGTAATGATGATAGATTTGGTTCTTGACCTGGTTTAAATCGTTCTTGTTCATTATATTTTCTTGCAACAAGTGCATAAGCGAAGTTAGGAGCCTATAGAGACAAAGAAAGAGGGAGAGAAGAACTAAAGGAAGGATATCAAAGGAAGAAGAGGGTGTCTATTACCTGAGTATGAGTTGCTTTGAAGCGAGATATGGTTTTAATCCAGATCAAAGGATCTTTCAAGAAAGAGATTGGTGAGAGGTAATATCCTTCTCCACCACAGTAAATCGCTCCAAGATAAGATCCTATAGCAATACCAGTTACACACAACATATATAAACTAAGAGGAAAAAGAGCTTACCAATGAGACCCATGTCGTGATATTGAGGGAGCCAGGAGACATTTCTCGTACTCTGATCTGTTTCTAGTTCTACAGTGGTTATCGCTAAGTTATGAGCGAGGTTACTGTGAGAGATCATCACTCCTTTCGGCTCACTCGTAGAACCGGACGTATACTGAAGAAAAGAGATAGTATCAGGTGATGGAATAGAGATTGTTCCTTTTCCAGTTCCTGTTTTCGTTGCTTGTGTCTTTCCTCTCTTCAACTGATCATCGACTAATAACCAGCGAATGTCAGGCCATCGCTCACTAGAGAAGATATTCTTAATATCTTCAATCTTCTTTAAGAAATTATATTGGGAATTAGTTAAAGCAATCGTTGCTTCAGAGTTTTGTTGGATTGAGATGAAATGATGTAAATCTTTCTTCAATCGCCTCGGATCAGGTGGGAAGACAGGGACAGCGATCAATTGAGCTTTAAAACATGCGAGGAGTGCAGCAGAAAAGTCTAATCCAGGGAAAAAGACAAGTAATACACGATCTCCTTTCTTAAGTTTGGGTTGATTAAGCAGAAAGTCACACAAGTAATCTGAAGCTGCTTCTAGTTCCTATTAAAACACTTTATTATTTCTGAATATTTTGGTGATTTTAAGGGTTTACCTTGTAGGTGTACGATTCAACTGGCTCTCCCTTATCATTGAGGAAAGTCCAAACACGACGATCAGGCGTTTCATTCGCCCAATGACTTAACCTTTGCAAAAGATTATCATATTTTTCTTCATCAGCACTCTTTCCTTCCATCATTGACACTGATTCCTCACAATTCTATCTATCTATTCCACTTGAAAACAAAGAAACCTTCCAAATTTAAGTGGAACAAAAGTCCTCTTCCCTGAATCAAGGTGGTGTGTTGAGATGACAGTAAAAACTCTCTTTCACTACAATTCGTTAACCTTTCTTGAGATTTGGAAAAGTCGAGTTTTATTAGAATTCGAGTTTCCTGATGTTGAATACGTGAGATAATAGCAATAGACACTTTGTGGATTCTTCTCAACTTAACGAACATTTGCAACGATTGTCAACCTTTTCCTTATCTTTCTTGGTATTCTTTTGCATTTTTGAAGATCTAATACTATCCAATTATGAAGTTTATTATTTGCATTTTCTTGATCTATCTTTCATTTGTGAGTAGTTTTCGATCGTCATTCCCTGTTAATCGTGCTTTCACTGGTCGAAGACAAAGTAAATTTACTCAATTAAGATTTAGTGATAATGCTTCTGAAGATAAGAAATATAATTTAGTTCCAGTTGATAAAGTGAACACTGAAAATGCTGCAGCTGTCACTGGAGGAATCTTAGGCTTCATTCTCGGTGGTCCAATTATTGGAGCTGTTTTAGCAGCTGTTACAAATTATGCAGCAAAGAAGGATGATGATTCAGGTGAAGCATTACGTGGATTTGGAAAAACAGTAGTGGAATCATTCAATTTCTTAACCAAGTTAAACTCTAAATATAACTTATTGCCAAGCTTCACAAAGAAGATTGATAATGCTCTTTCATCTGCTGCAAGAGAGAATGAGGCGATTGGAAAAGTGAAAGAGACATTATCTTCAACTGTGGATAAGGTTAGCGAGCTAAATCAAGAGTATCAGCTAGTGGAGAAAGGAAAGGAACTAGTCGTGGCTGCTGCTACTTTAAGTGACACTGCTATTGAAAAAGCCTTGGAACTCAACAAAAAGGTAAAGCGATAGATATAATCATTTGTAGTTATCTTTAACGGACTCTTTTCTAGTATGATTTGACTGGAAAGGTTGGTCAAGTTACTCAAGAAGCTTTGGATAAAATCCGAGACAATGTCAAGAATGCTAAGTAAATAATGATATTCAGTTTACTCAAATTATCGAGCCCCTATTCATTTAGTACAAAGCATTTTAGATCCGATTTTGTAATCAACACATAATTATTGTCCTTACTCTAACATGAGAGACATACAAAACATGCAAAGCCTTTCTAATCGGAAAAAAGCCCTCTCTGAGAGGAAAGTAGCCTTCATTTTGGAATTGTTTAACTGAGAGAGTTGTAAGTATCATCATGGTCAATTACATCTTTGTTGCCGTTGGACAATGTGGGAATCAACTCACTTATGAACTCTTGAATATGATTTATGATCATTGTACGAAAAATGAGGCTGATCTGGAGCAGAAACGACAGCAGCAGCATCAAACAAGCAAAAGAAGCTCCTCTGCTCGATCATTGGCCAAGGGTTCGACCCAAAAGAAATCCGCCACCAGACCTTACTTTCATCATGATAAAAGTAATCATTTGGAGGATCAAAGCCAAGATATTCTTTTTGACTCCGTATTTCGACCTGATCCTCCCTCTTCATCTGATTCAAGTTCTCAGAAGAAAACAATGTGCACGGCTCGTGTTATTTGTCTTGACACTGAGCCTAAAGTTATCGACCATTGTTTGCAAAGGACAAAAGCTCACTATTCACCTCTAACTTCGACTGCTTGGCACTATGACACGAAGAATATGGCTTATAGACACTCTGGAGCCGGAAACAATTGGGCTTTAGGATACTCCATGTGCACTGGCGAATTCTTAGAGGTTGCAATAAACTGTATTCGATCTGAAATTGAAAGATGTGATGACATTCCTGTCTTGGTTTATCTTCATTCTCTTGCCGGAGGTACGGGCAGTGGCCTAGGCACTCATCTAGTAGAGACATCATACGAAGAGTTCTCGAATTGCTTCCATTATCATGTACTTATCGCCCCACATTCTTTTAGTGAAGTTATTGTGCAGTATTATAATACTCTCTTGTGCTTGTCAAAACTGTATTCTCACAGTCATGGCATATTAATCTTCGACAATGAGAATGCTCAATTATTATGCAAACAAATGAAATTCATCGAGAAACCAGTATTAATGGACCTCAATCAAACCATTGCTAATCATTTGATGACTTTATTCTTACCCAAGAGAAATCTTCTGACTATTGATCCTTTCTTCACTTCTTCTTCCTTCTCCCACATGAACGACGATCTAGCCTTCTTATGTTCCAATCCTTATTATCGTTTCTTTACAATCAAATTAACTCCTCAAACCTCCATTGATTCTATTGATTTCACTTATGATTCTTGGTTCTCTTTGATCCATACAATACAGAGAATGCAGCTCTCAGGATGTGTGTCAGAAAGGAATATTAGCCAACTAGTCAAGAAATTAGGAAGATCTTCTGATGGATCTCCTTCGTCCTACCCTTCGACAGCTTCAGTGGCTAGTTCATCTACTTTCCTCCCTTCTTATCAGAGGCCGACCGTCTCTTCCCACCAGATTTATAGTATGTCAGAGGATCGCGATGACAGGAATTCAGGCCTTACTGTTATTCAGGAAGAAGAGGAAAACCAACCTCAACAAACAGAGGATGAGATTTATTCATTATTTTTTGCCAACAATCCTTCATCGAAGCCTACCAATCCACAAGAATCCTCACTTGCTTCAGCTTCGCAGTCGCTGATCAAGTCAGTGGCATCAATCATCACATGTCACGGCGAAGGCTCGACTGAAGCTTTATTTCAACTCCAGGAAACATTCCAAGAGGATTCTAACTTCAGTAAAGATCCTCTTCTCGATACCAGAACTAATCGATCATCATACTCCTCTTACTCTCACCAAACGTACCGCTCGTCTGCTGTCGGGGCAACGTCAGTCCTTAGTAAATCGTATGTCAATTATCATCAAACAAAGCCTAAATTATTCGAAGAATATATACAATCTCATGCAAACTATCTTCATACAGCTGCTGGCATGAGTCCAATACAATTTTATTCCACTAACTTCTATTTAAACCAATATCAGAGATCCTCAACCGTTCTCTCAAACGATCAAAGTGTTCTCCCTTTACTCAATCGAACGATGAAGAAGAGCTCTGATATGTTTCATACGAAGGCTTATGTTCATCAATATACCACAAATGGACTGACAGTTGATGATTTCGTCGATGCTTTTCAAACTCTTGGTTCGGTTATTCGAAGTTATTCCGATCTGTGATTCTACAGGCTTCATAGAGTATTTATAAATTGATCATTGTTATTAAGATTACATAATGTTATCTTTTATGAAATTTATGCTAATTGACCGCATTCAGAGATAACAATTTCAGCGGTGGTGGTGCCTTGAGGTCTGCTACCATAACTTTCAATGCGCTTAACCAAATCAAGACCCTTGGTGACCTGACCGAAGACGGTATGCTTGCCATCTAACCATGGGCAAGGAACAGTTGTGATGAAGAATTGAGAACCATTAGTGTTCGGACCAGCATTGGCCATGGATAACAATCCTGGGGTGGTGTGTCTTAACTCGAAGTTCTCGTCTAAGGAGGAATGATAACAGGAAGTGTAGAAGAAGACTTTATATGTCACTTACCATTGAACTTTCCACCATAGATAGATTCACCACCTGTACAATAAAATTATAACAGAAAATACCAAGGTTCAAACTGTCTTACCGCGACCATCACCGCGAGTGAAATCACCACCCTGTAACATGAACTCAGGAATCACGCGATGAAATTTGGAGCCCTTGTACCATAACTTCTTGGCAGGAGTGGACTTCTCGCCAGTGCAAAGAGCGCTAGAGTACAAGAATTTTTATGGAAATGATGAAACAGCTACAAGCAACTTCAAGTCACCTACCGAAAGTTCTCGACAGTTCTTGGGCAAACATCAGCACGTAAAGTCATTTCAATACGTCCAGCTGCTGCCCCATTGATGGTGATATCGAAGAAAACGACAGGGTTTGGCATCTTGTTAGAGTTGATTTGAATTGCTTCTTGAATGGAGAATCTGTGATTCAAAATCCCACCAAGAAAATCGATATTACTGAAACTCGAGTTTTAAGAGAAAGACAGAATACATTTAGGTAAAAGAGTTATCGGGGGGAAGGCTATTTAGAAATGAGTAACTACGCTAGTTTTAGACTGATTCCTTTTTCTTCATATTTGGAAGCAAAGCGAGCTAAGGCCCAAATTGGGAAAACATTGCGGTACGCAGTATAGGTAATACCACAGGATCTGTTGAACACACCAGTGATACCTTCTTGATCCCAATCACCACTTGGAAGCTAAAAGAAATGAGCAAATAAGGAAACTATCGTAAGCATGTGAATTTCAACAGCTTCTTACCTGTTTACTAATCAAAAATTGGACACCTCTTTGAATTGCTTTGAGGTCAGAAGATTCGGCAGCCATTAAAGAAAGCAAAGCCCAAGCGGTTTGAACCACACCACTTCCTTCATCACCAAGATTCTATGCAAAAACATCAGTTTACCATGATAAAAAGGAAACGCCTCACTTACTTTGCCCGTTCCATCTTCTGGATAATGCTTATTAACACAAGCGAGATAGTTTTCACCCCAACCACCATTAGCATTCTGTTTCGACAAGACGAATTGAACTGCACGACGCATATTCTTTGAATCTAAAGGTTCACCAGCTGCAATTAATCCTTCGATTCCAAACCAAGTACCATAAGTAAAGCAATTTCCCCAAGATCCATACCAACTTCCATCAGAACGTTGAATGGATTTCAGGAATTCTCTTCCCTTTGCAATTGATTGAATGACTTCTTCCTTACGATGATCTGGGAACTCTCGTTGAAGAGCTTTCAAAGCAGTAATACAAGCTGAACTACATTCAACATAGGAATAATCAATCATAATATCACCGAATACTTCCGAAGGGTTCAACAGCTCATACCAGCCATACCCACGATTGTTTTCATAAGTTGCCCAGCCACCGTCCTCATTCTGATAGGATAGAATGACATTGCAAGCATCATAAAAGCGTTCAGGTGTGAGCAGTTTATCAGCAGGGACTAAAGCCTTCAGCTTCTCTGAAGAATGCATGCATAACACGGCTTTTAAGCCTTCTGCAGTGCAATCAGAGATGGGCCAGCCATGTGCTGCAGTAGAGAATGGCCAACCACCCTTTGAGATGTGACGATAGTAGTAGTCGCGATTATCTTCATCGTTCTTAATCTGAGTGCGATTGAAGTAGATGTAAGACTTTGTCAAACAATCTTTAAAATGAGGAGCTAATCCACTCTCAACAATTGCTTGAGTAGCGAAAGCAGTATCCCAACACTGTGATCCATTATATCCTTGCATCTTCATACCATCTTCAGCTACCCATAAATAATCATCAACACGTGCAGCATGACGTAAAAACTTTTCTTCATTCGAATTTTCACCGTTATCAACCCATACTGATAACATATTTAATGCTTTGTTTACTGGTCCAATATCAATAAAATTAGTTTGAAGATCTTCAGCATGAATATAATCAATAGCAAATTCAAGTCCTTTTTGACGTAAGTTCTTTAAAAATGGTATATGAGGTAAAACTTTTTCATAAATCGCTAAAAAATCTTGTGCAACTTTCATGATAGGATTTAATGGACTATATTCATCAATATCAGCACATGTTTGACGGAAATCATCCCATTTAATAGTATCATATTTTTGTAAGTATAGTTCAGTGCGTAAGGAGGTAAGAGTTGGATCATTGGCAACATCAGGTGTGAAACGTTTGGAGTAAAGGTAACCCATTGGAAGATAGACCATTCTACAATGGCACCATAACTTCCCTGGATGAAATGGAAACCATCGCGGTAATAGCCACATTTCAACAGGGATACTATTAACAGCATCCCAGTCATAGACACCAATTACTGCTAACCAGAATTTAGCCCAAGAGGGAGCATATAAAGCACCTCCGTATCGATGGATAAAAGATCTAGCCTTCTCCATGTGTGGAGCATCAGCTTCATCACCTAACAGACGCAAAGCCACATAGTTTAAGACTGTTCCAAACATGGTACTAGCACATTCAATATGGGTTCCCCATCCTCCATCCTTTTGTTGATGATTGCGAAGGTAAGCGATCATTCCTTCTCTTCTTCCAGGAGGGAAAGGAGTTTTGGTGATGTACAAGACACAGATCAAACCAGGCATCAAGAACATTGGTCCCCCATAATCGCCAGCCCAATGTCCATCCTCTGATTGAAGCATTTGATAGAAAGAGATACCTTTAGAGGCAGCTTCTTTTGCAGTATTAGGCTTGTGCTTTTCGTCAGGTTTGTTGCCTTTCCACTTGTTCAACATTGCGTCACGGAAGATCTTATCAGCTGAATTGGGATTCTTTGCAGCAGAAAATGTGAACGAAGATCGAGTTCCTCCTTCAGCAGGATTGAAGTGCCAAGTCTGACGGCCAGCTGGTTCGCCAGTCAATGGAAACTTGTTTTCCTTGTCAGTCAATGCATGAGACTCCTCAGCAACAGCAGGCCTCCAACCATTTGGTCCACGATATTCATCCTCTGACCATTCGCCCACACGAGATTGAGGGTTTGGAATAGGATCGCCTGGATACGAGACCTAAACATAAAAAGATGACTCCTTAGGATTTTATCAATACCCCAAAGCACTCACAGGAACTTTCAACACAACGGACTTGATTATATAGCGAATCAACTCTGCAATTGCATTGACGATGTGTTTGATATAACTCATGATTCAATCCCAATTCAGATACACAACCTAAATGCAAAACACAAAACTACTTCCTACCCATTAAAAATCTCAAGATTCTTGAAAATCGATCACCCCAAAGACTTGTAATTTCTTCTTTCTGGAAAACTAGATAATTCGGAAAGTCCTATCTCCTTCGCTTTTCCAAGAATCTTCTTTCGCCTTCATTCATAACAACCCATCTTATTTCCTACTCCCTTGACTTCTTGTCCTCGTTCAAGCAATTTTCAAACTCGATCTTTTCGCCCCCTCCCTCCCTTCACGCTTATTGTACCCTAGATCTTCCCTTCAAATAACTTTAAGAAGAACATGGGTCAATTAATCGAAGGTGATCCTTTACCTCATGATAAAATGAGGGAAGTATTAGCATATATTCGCCTTCATGGTGCATTACAATTCTTAAATATTTGGAAACGTATGAAAGGTATTGAAAATGATGAATTAAAATTCGGTGATGAGATCGAATGTGGCATCTTTGAAGTCGATGGAGAGAAGAAAACAGTGAAGTTATCTTGTCGTGGAGCAGAGATTAATTATCAATTAAATGGACTTGAAGAGGTTTATAGTCACGAGAGTGAAGGTTGCAACTGGCACGCTGAGTGGGGTGCTTGGATGGTCGAGTCTACTCCCAGTCGCCCTTACAGTCATTTCGCCAATGAGATGCTTCGTATTGAAAGAAACATGGTTGTTAGACGAAGAAGATTGCTTTCTGCGCTAAAGGAGAATGAGATCGCACCTACTGTGACATGTTTCCCTCTCATGGGTGTTGGTGACTTTATCGCTGATGCTCAACCCTTTGCCTCTCCTCATTCACAATCAATCTATGTGCCTGACTATGTGATTAATCCTCATCCACGATTTGCGACCTTAGTTCGAAATATCCGTGAGAGAAGAGGGAAGAAGGTGGATATTCGCGTTCCTCTCTACCGTGACATCAACACACCAGAGTTCTCTGTCAGTGGAAAGGATTATCCTTTCCCAGCAGGATATTCTCTTGAGGAGGGACATGAGATTCACATGGACTGCATGGCGTTTGGTATGGGAATGTGTTGTCTGGTGAGTAATAACGTCTCTTAGTTTCTCTTTCTCCTCTCACATCTTATAACCTTAGCAAGTAACCTTCCAAGCCAAAGACGTTGATGAAAGTCGCTACATGTACGATCAATTGGCGGTGTTAGCACCTATTATGCTCGCTTTAACTGCTGCTACCCCAATCTTTAAGGGAAGATTGTCGGACATTGATGCTCGCTGGACTGTCATCTCTCAGTCAGTCGATGATCGTCGCGATGCAGAGAAAGGATTATTGAGTGAAGAGGATCGATTAAAAGCAAGCGATTCTCAATTAGCTGGTGATGGTATTCGTTTAATTCCAAAGTCTCGATATGACTCTATTAGTACCTACATCTATCACTGTGAAGGTGATGCTCCTTGTGCTCGAACCTTTGAAGAATATAATGATATTTCATGTCCAATCGATGAAAATGTTTATCAATTATTGAAAGAACAAGGTGTTGACGAAAATCTTGCACATCACGTTGCTCATTTATTTATTCGTGATGCTATTGTTGCTTATGAAGGAAAGATTGAATTAAATGATGAAGAAACAACTGATCATTTTGAATGTATTCAATCAACAAATTGGCAATCATGTCGATGGAAACCACCACCATTCCAACATGCTATAGATCATTCAACAGAAAAGACCAAACAAGAGAATGAAGACGGTAAAGAAAATGAATATCAGCATCATATTGGTTGGAGAACAGAGTTTCGATCAATGGAAGTGCAATTAACTGATTTTGAAAATGCTGCTTTTACTGTTTTCATATTATTAATTACACGTGTGATGTTAGCATTTGATTTAGGTTTTTATATTCCTATCTCTAAAGTTGATGAGAATATGAAACGTGCTCATATTAGAAATGCTGTTTTAACACAAAAATTCTTTTTCCGTAAACATATTGCACCACCAGCTATTAATTTAGGAAGTATTGATGAAGTTGATCATCCAAATAATAATCATGATAATAACAACAATAACAGCAATCAGAGTAATAAATCATTGAAATTCTGTTGTGATGGAAAGGTAAGGCTTCCTCCACTCTCTTATCACTTTTCTTTTTGTTAATTCCCTTGTAGAATGAGACTGGATCTTCTAAGACAGATGGTGAATATGAAGAAATGACAATGACCGAAATATTTTTAGGCAAAGAGAACTATTATCCTGGTTTATTACCATTAGTATATGCATATTTAGACTTCATTAATTGTGATTCTGTGACTAGTCAACGCGTTCATGAATATTTACAATTTATTGAGAAGTAAGTATCCTCTTATCCCTCTATTCTGATCAATCTTGACTTCATCTACTAACATCAGGCGAGTCACTGGCGAACTTGTAACTCCAGCTACTTATATCCGTCGCTTCGTTGTGTCGCATCCTGAGTATAAGAATGATTCTATCGTTACTCCATCGATTGCGCATGATCTTCTTCTTGCTTGCCAACAGATCGGTGATGGAACTCGTTTATGCCCTGAACTCCTTGGAGAGATTCGCATTCCTAAGATTCGTAAGGAAGATGCTTATGGAAAGGTGTTGGCAGGGAAATTGTCGAGTCAAGACAGGTCTCAACTTATTCAAACTTTGATCGAACGTGCAAAGATCCCCCGCTCTTCTAAAGTCCCTCGGGGAAGACTAAGAGGGTTGAGCGAGTCTTCGACGGCTCATTCTTCGGGGCCAGGATCTCCTAAGAGAGGTGGCAGAAGTGAGAGCAAGGATAAACAATCACTATGATCGTGATATGTCGTTTTAGATATAGGATGTGATGAGTCAATCTAATTACAAATAAAGAAGTATTTGGTTCATAAATTACTTTTTACATTATTTGCAAATCAACTGCCTATGCAGTAAAATAGAACTATTGAGGGATGAGCTTCCAACCACAATCACAGTAGCGTCTTAAAGAAGAACAGACGAGAGCTATGAGATTGGTGTGTTGGAAGTCAAACAGATCACCCATCTAAGCAAAGGGAAGAAAAAGAAAGAAAGAAAAAAAGAACAAATAAAAGATTATAAAAATCATTCGAGTGAGACTCTTTCTTCGAGAACACTCTTAGAGGACTAACACCACACACTACAACGACGATTCTCCTCCACTCTTCTTATTAACGCTAATCGTCATCTATACTACAATCTTCCTAATGAACCTACTAACACTACAAGCCATTCAAACAAAAAAAGTACCGAGAAATCGAAGACTCCGTGAAGATGAATGAGGGCAAGATCTTATCTAATATATTTATGATAATGATGTTGTGATGATATATAATATGATATGATGTGACGTGTTTGATGTGTGTGATCTTCATTCGCGAATCCTACTAATCTTCATATGACGCATATCTATCTTAGACAGAATGCTTCACTGCTTCTTGAAGGAAGTTCATCGTGAAGAAAGAAATGCAACCAGCAATTCCAGTGACAGTAATGGAGGTATCTTCAGCTGCTTCCATTAACAACTCAAATATTGCTACATAAAACATCGCTCCAGCAGCAAATCCTAAACCAGCTGGCAATAGTGGAACAAAATTCTCAACAAATAAATAAGCTGGGATTGCGAAGATTGGCTGTGGAAGACTTGTGAAGATTGCCCACAACACTAATAGAGAGAAACATTAGACGAAGAAGACTCAAGAGGTATAGTTGAACTCTCTTACCTGTTCTGATATTGCTCATTTTTCTGGAGGTTAGGACTAATGCAACTGCTAATCCTTCTGGTATATTGTGTACGGCTAATGATAGAGATATGAACTGTCCGAGCTTCATACCACTCGATCCACCGAAGGAAACACCAATACCAATACCCTCCGACAAGGAATGCAAGGTCATAACAACAATAATCAAAATCATCTTTTGAGTGCTAGCACCACCTTCTAATAATTGCGTTTCATCTAAATCCTCATATCTGTCTAGCACCTTCTTCATGCCAACAATAAACACTAAACCTAACACCACACCTACTGCAGCTCGAAGCATCGAATGGATTTGCGCATCAATACCAGGAAACATTGCTAAAATACCAAAATCTTCTTCTTGAAAATTAACTGCCTCTGTGAATAGACTGAGAGAAGCAGCGATCATCATACCTCCAGCCACAGCTATGAAAGAAAAGAAATGTTAGGAATGAGAGGCAAGTTGAAGTTACGTGTTTACTTACCATTTGAAACACCCATCCAAAATTTGTTAGGTTGTGAAATGAAAAAGAAAGGAATAACTCCTGCACCAGTTGCTACAGCAGTCATCCATCCACTATACCAGACATGCTGTAAAGTGACTTTTCCCTCGGTTTGATATGGATATGTTGCAATAGTAATAAATAAGACGAAACCTAATAATAGGTAACTTAGATAATCAACTTTAAATTTATTCGATTGTGATTGTTTCGAACTTCTTTTCCTCATAATTTCTTTCATAATTGCTTTATTCCCTTCTATTAATGGTGCAAAACTTAAATCCGAAGATGTACTAGGTATTTCTCTTGCCATCATATCTATTTTCAACATGTATGAATATTTCTAATAATACAAAAACGTTAAACAGTAAATAGAAACTTTGCCCTTCAAAAGTGCTTGATAAAATTTTTTTTTTCTCTTTCCTTCCGCGAATTGATTTATGAATATCTCACAAACCAATCCAACAGGAATGAAATAAAATTCTTATCAAATGAAAGTTCAAGTAAATGGTTATGAAGGAAGGCAATGTTCCACGCCTCTTCTCTCGTTAATGATTGACTGACAAGATCGGTACTTCACGCCCAGGTTCGGATAGTGTGGGTGGGCGAGAGGTTTTGGGCAGGATAAGAGAAACTGTCTCAGGAAACTTGGATTTCCTTTCATTTTATTAGAATTTCTGAAGGAATTCCTTGGTAGTTGTATTTGCATACAGATTAGATAAAAATACAAATACTTTATTATCTTCAATTCAACATCCCCATAATCTCTCCAAACTCACAATTCTATCTGTAGAAAATTTTCATCTTGTATTTGTTTCATCGTTTCGACTTCTTTGACTTTGAAAGGAATTTTTTGGAGGCAGGAAGGTGATATGAGACGACAAAAGTCTCGATGAAATTGATAACCCACATCATTCTTATCACATTCGTCACAAATGAAACGATTGAATATTGGATAATCTTTATGTGGAATCAAAGTCCCACTAATGGATAGGGTTGGAGTGGACAAGCAATGTGTCTCATGTGAGTAGTATTTGGGATAAAATAATAAATCTCCTGGCTCTAGAATCACTTCCCTGCACCTTGCTTCGGCTTCAAAAAATAATTCTTCTCTCGATGGAACTGAAGTTAACGAAAAATTAGGTCGACATAGTACCCATTTCTTCTTTCCTGCAAGTTGGATCTGCCAAGACGCTACAGGAAGGTTATCAACGTGATGGAACATTCCCGCTTTCTCCTCCCCTATCAGCATCATGTACCAATGAGTCTGCTGGGCAAAGAGTTCAATTAAATTATTTTTCTCTTTTTCTCCACTTGATTGAACTGCAGTGATATACTCGAGCAGCTGTGAGGTGTATCTTTCTTTTTCTTGCTCTGATGGAAGGTTTCCAATAAGATTGGCAATATAAGCGAATAAATCATTCTTTAGACTTCCTTCTGTAATGTCTAAACCTGCATACTGCGCTAAGAGAGTTTGAAAGGTATTGAAGTTTAAATTCCATTGAATGTAGGTTCCTGGTTCACTTATATCGACAGCGGTGTAAGCTCCTTCTGGATAGTAAAAGAACTCTAATGCCTCTTTCAATGATCGCTTAAAGACTCTAGTTGGCTTAGAAAGCATATTCTGTGGATATAACTCAGTTCGAGCATTCGGAAAAGCTTGTAATAGCTCTATTAGTGTGTGATTACTATCTACCAGGAAATGAAGCTGTAAGAAGTTTCGAACAACGAAAGGATAATCTTCATCACCAAGATTTTCGAGTTTAACTTCAGATTCCTCAGTCAGTGGAGGAAAGATGATAGAATTTGAGGTTGACAATACTTCTTTCAAGGATTCAGGAGGTGACGAATGTTTCTCATAATCATCAGGGTAAGGAAAAGCTTCACTGATAGCACCATTTTCTCTCAATCGTTCAAATCTAGTTGTTGCCTTTCCATATATACGTTGCTTCCATTCAGCAACTCCAAGTTTCCACCAGAACAAAGGAGACTCTGGACAGAGACGTACTGCAGCTCGAAAGAATGGAAGAGAATCTTCAAATTTTGTTTCATTCCAAAGAGTTTCTGCTTGATCATAGTAAGCATTGCTTACACGATCATGGTCAGCCGTCTTGCAAAGCGTCTCATGTGCAACTATTACCGGATTCAATAGTAAAACCAACACAAGCAAATGCAACGTTATTCGCATTCGCATCAAAACATGCTCTTGCACAAAAGGTCGGACACACAAATCGCCGTGTTTTCAAGTGCACAAACTCCAAGAAAAAAGCATAAAAATCACAAATCATTGATGAGATTAGAAAGGTTTACTATTTTAGTAACGTCGAATAAATAGCATTTAAAGCGGAGCTAATAGTAGAATCATCACTGTGTATTTTAGCTAATCGTTCTAAGATAGAATTATTTTCACCAATCGCTTCTCGGTATTTCGATCGATTCATCTCTAAAACACGAGACGAAAGTAAAATAAAGTTCAGAATTTTCTCTACTAATCTAAGAAGTTCAATAAATTATTAGTACTCAAAGCAGAAATCATAAACCCTCACCTCTCTTGGTACAATACACTTTGAAGAACTTCGAATACCTCTTGGATTTGACTTGACTGTACCTCAAAGAAAGCCACTGGATCTGAGAAGAGCGAGGAGTCTTTTGAGATGAGCAAATTCAAAAATGCGAAGACTTCAGAATAATATTGTCTGAGTTGTTTCACTTCTTCAGATTCTTCGCTCTCCTTTGCCTCCGCCTCCTCTTCGTTATCTTCTTCATCCTCCTCTTCGATACTCTCTGATAATGCAGGTAGTACAGAGAGTAGAGTTGAGAAAAGTTTCCTTGTTTCTATGAGTTTTAGAGCATTTTCTCTCTTTTGCGCGTCTTCAGCTTCAATAGTCTGAATCAAACCCTTGATCGCAAAACTAAGATTCATTAGATACGATGAATTACTTAAAACACTTTCTATCGTTTTACATCGATTTTCAACTCTTAGTTTCTCTTGATATTCTTCTTCATTACGATAGAGATAAAGATTGGAAAGTTCATAGTTCGATCGTGTTAAAGTTTCAATCGCATCAATACATGCATCGGGTATAGAGGCTTCTTGTTTGATGAAGTCTTCTACCATACTATCAAAGTCGCTTTGCTTTGCTTGTCTTCGTGACATTTTTTCACAAAACCTCTTTTAGATACGACTAATAGCAGTGTAAAATAAGGAGAAGAATTTAAATTTAAATTCGCTTTGTATTTGCTGGAATCATTTCATATTCGTAAACTCAGAGAGAGAAAAGAGTAGTAAATGGAAGAAACAATTCCAAATTTCCCATTATCATATTTAGAGTTTGGTGCTGAAGAAATCTTTGTTGAAATTACTCCTCTTTTCAATCATCCACCTTTCCTTTTCATTAGTTATACTATTGGTCCAATCATTAGTGGTTTACCAATTGAAGTTCCATTATGGTTTGCGATATCTTTGCGAAAACGTGGAAGATGTAAGATTCGTGTACCTGATTGGCTGACAGTGGCATGCTTAGAGAAATTAGTCAAAGAAGAAGGATCAGAGCATCAAAGGAGTTTAAGTATATTACCTTTCCAGTTTTTTGAATTATCGAATCTATTTTTAACCTATTGCAAGGAAGATATTGATCAATCAGAGCGTGTCGCAGCATTAATTCAAGATCTAACCAATATTCGTGATGATCGAATTAGATTGGGAGTTCGATCGATCGCTGAGACGATTCAATCTGGTTCTTCTGTTGTATCCACAAATTTACATAATGTAGCTTCCATGGAAATATTTGCTATACGTCAGTTCTTTCTTGGTTCGATGGATGCTTTTCTTTGGCTCAAGGCACCAGAGGAAGACGAATTTCTCTTTGGTTCAGATGTTGTCACAGAAGAAACAACCCGTGCATCATCGACAGCAAATGCAGCAACATCGAATACTACTAGTAAATTAAGAAGATTTCGAAAGTAGATTCGCTTGCGTAGTGAGATATATTATTTGATCTTTATCTTTTCGTTTCCTTGATGTAAATTTAATCGACCCTCGTCTCCCTCAAACAATCGAACACCAACACATCTATGTTTCTTTTTAGTTATTGGTGCGTGAGGTCTCCCTTACGAGTTTCAAATCTTCGATTTTGTTCATATCTGCCAGCTATAGTGCTTCGGAATACTCTTACTATGACGTACGAGGAGTTAGAGGTTGAGTAGCCTCGGTCTCGCCAGTGATAGCCGAAGTTACACGACTCACGATGAACTGATATCGTTCCTCATCAGAAATACCATGGAAGATAGTATGAGGAATTGAGACAAAATAATATCCAGCTGCCTCTATATGGCGTCGTTTCATGACAGAAGGCCCAGTGCGTTCCTACAAGATTGATGAGTGGTTCTAAAACGACAACAAATACAAATAAGATTAGACTAACCTTTGCATATGATTCGAAGTGAGTAGGGCCATCAACCTCTATTACAATTCCTTTCTTTTGTTTCTTATTGTTCTTTAATGCTTCACTCCAAGGATATTGATGCTCAATCTTTGCCTCTGGAGAAGAGATATCATGAATTGGGATGAAGATATCAACAACATAATAGTTTGGTAATAGTATCTCATTTTCATGAGGTATTTTCTTTAAAAGTAAGACCTTTGATATGTTACGATGTAGATCCGATGAGGCATTCTCATCTTTTAACTTTCTAAAGGCTTTGTGAGTCTTTTCTAGGAATTTCTCTAATCTTTGGAGACTAGGAGGAACAGGGATTGTAAATAAAAGCTCAACAGGTTGCTTTGTGATTTTCCCGGATGTTGCTAACTCTAATTCATCTTCATTCAAATATATCTTTCGCTTCGTCTCATTTGATTCATTCTCTTTGCGAATGGAAACATCCCCTTCCTTTTCTATCTCTGTTATCGAAGGGATCTTCTCTGAAGTTGAAGTTGGAGGTGGTAGATGAATATTTCCTACAACATCTTCAGTTTTAAACAATTCCTTCGACTCTTCAAGATGCTTTAATAATAGTTCATTGTAAATTTGAGTTAACATCTGGAAGGAAATCATCTTCTCATTATGTGAGTGACGTGTTTCATAAAAGTTTATTAATGTTGCTTCATATTCAGAATATCTTTCTAAAGTTAACTTCTCTAATACTGCTAATGACCAAAATGTTCGCAAGAAGTTGACATCAAAGTTTTTACTTGAATTCTTTACTAATTTGAAATATTTCCAAACAATCTGATCTAACAGATTAGAACCTCCAAGCTTGATATGAGTTGGGAGATAATTTAGCCGAGCAAATGACCATAGGAGAGTTGCTAATTGATTACGATCCAAATCAACAAATTTCGGCACAACACGATCAACTAATGCATTGAAAAGGAGTGTTGGGCGTCGGGTCGTGAATGCATAACATCGAATCAATCGCACTGCTTCCGCAGGTCCCATCTTCTTTTGGAAGTACTCTGACTCATATAGAGCTGTTTCTAACTTCTCCAAGAGTTGAAAATGAGGAGAACTTGGTTGATCACGATTAAAACAGAATAAAGCAATCGCAAGATCATTGCTCAACTTATAACCAAGAACATGATCTTTCTCGAAGCTTAATCCTTCTTTCTCTAGAGCAAGAACTGTTTCCTGGTTCATGAAGGATGGGGAAGAGGAGTTTTCTTCAGTGTTAGTCGAGCTTTCAGTTGTTGAAGAATGTAAAGCAGGATTTTTAATTAGCATAGAATAAATTTGACTTTTCCCTTGATTGGAGATTCTTAAACTTCCATTCTTTGCAATTTGTTGAAAAACTTTCCCTAAATTAATATCACTATTGTGTATCATCATACCAATAATATTTGGTGCATATTGTATACATTCTAATGCATTTAATGCATTAAACATACGTAACCCGTATCTTTCATAATCCATACCATAGGTTGATAAAACATCATATATTGTTGATATTAACATCATACTTTTTAAATTGCTTTCAATCATTGATTCAAATAATGAACAAATCAGTTCTTCACGATGTATGATTTGAAAAGGATCAATTAATATTGTTTTCTGTATTTCTTGATGTAAACGACGATAAATTGGATAACGATTATAAACATCATTTAATCGATTTAATGATTGCCATATAAATTGTAATGAATTTAATTTAATTGGATGATTAATGGATGAAAGTATTTGTAAAGTATGATCTGATAGGTCTTGTTCTAATTTGATTAATTGTGATTTTGGATGATTTCTTATTAATATATTTGCACCAGGTAAGAAATCTGATAGAAGAAATGAGGCAGGAGCCTTTCTTCCCTCTGAAGGCTGGACGGAATCTAATGGAGGAATTCCTTCTTTCGTTCTTGCAGAGTGGGAAGACTGTGTGTAATTATTCTTCTTCTTTGGATTAACTTCACTGAATAAATGAATCTGTAAGGAGAGTAATTCAATGGATTTAGAATCGATGACTTCAGGGTTTCGTCCAAAGGAATCAAAAGCTGCTTCAGTAAAGAATGGTAAGTTATATTGGAAAGGATTAATCTTCTTTCTATTCTCTAAATAAGACTTTGTTTTAAGGAAGTGAATCATTGTAAGTTTTGGTACTTGAAATTCATCTGGATCATAATTATTATATTGACAAATATTATGGAAGAGATAAGATGCTAAAAGACCGAGTTCAATCTTATCTGGTTGTAATATGCCAACAGTAGGATCAGTGGAAACAGTGAGTTCATTACTGGTAGAGGCAACGTCAGTCTCGAGCTTAGATTCAGGTAAAAGATAATGATTCACAAGGTATTGATCAAGATGTAACCATAACTCTTTCGATGGTGGAATAAAGAAGTTCAATAGGGCGAGAATTCCTTTGATCTCTTCTTCGCTTCGTCGACTCTTCAAAAGACCTGGGATGACCCTTTGGACATAGCTACTCGCTCTTGAGGCGCTAGATAATTCACGACTAGCTCTAACAATTGTCCAATTACGTTTAGAGTTGAGAGCACGATTGATATCTAGTAAAGCTGTCTCAGTAGAGGAGAACAACGCCTTAAACTGATTAGAAGGCTGTCTCATTGATCGTGCTTCCTTAAATGCTCGAACAATTGCTGGATGGAAATTCTTGGAGATATGATTAAAAGGATCTGTTTGAGTAATCAAATAGTCTTCCGCTTCAGCTTGGATTGTTACCGTTTCTCGTAAAGGTTTTGGGATATAATCCTGAGATGATAAAGATCGTTGGGTTAAGGAATATCCTCGAGATGAAGCGAAACGATATTTTGAAGCAACATTTCTTGCAATCGTGCAATACCTCAGCGATATCATGTCTGTTTCTTGCTATAATGGTGACTGACCAACCAACAAAACACAGTAAATTAAAGAAATAAAAGACGATCGTTTTTATCGAACGAAACCGTACAGTTATCAATCGTTCAGTTTCTAATTTTCATGATGTTTTGGCATTTTTCAGCATTCCTCTTCATTTTCTACTCTACTCTTGTTCGAACTGAGCATGATATTACTAAAGAATTAAAACCTTGGGATTTACCATTGTTACCACCCAATCCACCTTCCCCAGTTCTTGGAAATACTTCTACAACAAAACATATCTCAAAGCATTTATGGATGGCAGTGAGGGAATTAGGAGATTTAAATTATCAATTACCTGCCTTATTCGAAAGAAATAAAGGATGGGATATTCATGTCTCTTCTAACAAGATGAAAGATGAATTCATGAATAAAACCTTTGCTGGAACTTCTGTTCTCTGGGCATATCACATGATTCACCCTATTGCCGCTGCTGCAAAAGCTGATATCTGGAGATATGCTGTGATTTGGACCTATGGGGGTGCTTATATAGATGACGATAGTGATATTGGTACTCCTTTAGATGAAGTAATTCAGCCAGACGATACACTCATACTAGCCTTTGAGAAGAATGGATTTAATGGAAATCGTTGTTATATTCCAAGATATCATTTATCTGATTTTTATACATTTCAAGATAATTCAAGGAAATCAGAAAGTATATTTCATGGTAAAATCTTATTAAATTGGGCTTTTATGGCATCAGCAAGAAATATTTTTCTAGAAGAAATGTTGAAAAATTTAGTTGAAATTATTATACAAGAATATAAACGTGATTCAGTATTACGTTCATTAAATACTGCGCATGCATGGGAAATTATTGGTTGTGCAACAGGTCCATCTATGCTAACGGGAACTGCAAGAGAGTTAGTGATACGTTTAGGAGATAAATTTAAATATCGTCTTGGTGGAGCTGATTTTAGGAATTATGGAGGTAGATTTAAAGCTGTACATATGCCAGTAAGGAATGATCCGAATCATTATATGAGAAATATGAATCGACGTGGGGGACATACAGATCTATTAACTCATTATCTACCTGAACAAATGGTTACAGAGGAACAATTAAAAATTTGGCAAGGGAAACCAATACAAGGACAAAACGGTAAGCAGATTTTTTACGTTGATAATGGGAAAAAAAGAGGTTTTAATGACTGGGATACTTTCGTTAATATGAATTTTACTATGGCAGATGTCATCGTACTTTCTGATTCTAAAATAGCTTCAGTCCCACTAGGAGATTCCTTACCGAGTTTGTCGAAATAAAACATACCAACTCTCGACTCAACCCGCATTTGTTCTGATTCATAATTTTAACTAATTTATTTCCCCAAAAAACAAAAATAGTATTTTGCACAATTGCACACCCCATAACTGTGACTCTATCTTAAAAAAACACACCAAAGGAACGAAGTCGCTTCCCATCATACCCGCAACATCTACTCTGGATTATAGCATGCTTTCAATCTTTTAAAAAGGGTTTTTAATCTCATCCTTTGCTTTCTCTTTTTCTCTGGTTATAAAGTATGATGGAGTCGGACGAAGCTTTTGCGAGAAGGCTTCAAGCTCAAGAACTCGGAGGTTATCATCAAGTTCCGACCGCGGAACAGGCTCCTTTAGTTGCCCCTGTAAGCTTCTTCCCTATGTCTACTCTAATTTCTAATAGCCTCTTTTAGCGGGATCGAGGGAACAACAATAACAACAACAACGACGGAGTTGTGAATGTTCGATTCAACGAAGTTGCGACCTCTTGGGCAACTATAGCATTAATTTTTATTATTAATATTCCACAAGTCCTTGCAGCTTTAATTATTCTTCCTTTACAATGGAACAATGACAATGTTTGTGATTTTGCACATACATCACGATGGAAATGGTGGGCAGTCATCTCAGCATTACGTTTATTCGCTTATAGCTGTATTATTTTCATTATTCAATATTTCAGAAATTGGTTAAGAGATCATCCAGATTATCATGTCCGAGCAATTAATATACGAAATACAGTCGATGCGTTTGGTTTAATATGGTTTGTTGTTGGTAATATGTGGTTATTTGGTGATGATGATAATTCATGTTCACATCCTGAACATTCACCTGTATATAATTTATGTTTATCAATGTTAATAATTAATTATGTTCAAATTTGTTTACCATGTATTATAGCGATTTTATTAATACCAGTGTTTTGTTTTTGTATGCCTTGTCTAATACGAATATTAGCCAGACTACAAGATCCTAGAACTGTTGTGGTATGTTTTTCTTTTTTAAAACTTCTTTTTCCCCTTTCTGAGCCTTTAAACTATTTTAGGGAGCCCCACAGCAAATAATCGACACAATTCCTGTGATTACTATAGGACCAAATCAAGAGAGAACCGGACAAGATAATACATGTCCAATATGCTTAAGTGAGTTTGTAGAGGGTGAAACAGCGAGATTGTTGAATTGTCAGCACATGTTTCATCAGCAGGTAAGCGCTTCGTTTCCTCAGTTTTTGAATTATTTGAGAACGCGATTTCCTGTTATTATTAGTGTGTTGACGAATGGTTAAGGGTAAATGCTTCATGTCCAACATGTAGGAAGCGATTAGTAGAAGGAGGGAATCCAACAAATCAGGGTTCAGACTTGGAGATGAATCCAGTTCATCACCGATAATAAGTGAAGAGCTATTCACTGTCAGATCCCTCTCGCTCTGTCTATCTCAAGTGTTTTTTTTTTCGTTTGAAATTTCTTTTTGTTTCATTGCAGCCGAAATCTTTTTATGAAGTTGTAATAGGGTATCTTAATGAAACAAATTCATTCGCAAATTAATGAGTTTTTATATTTTTATCATTTACACTATAGGGATGAAGAGACTTGAAGGTTACTAAGCTTTTAGAGGAGTGCGATGACAGCGCTAACGGCAACAGAGCTACCAATTAATATTTTGGAGGCTTGTTCGACTTTCTCGTTCTCTAATAAAGCAGGATTGCGATCCCATAATAAGTGACGAACTCCGCCGCCATAGTGGAAGACCAAAGGAAAAGCAACTCCAAACTTAGCAATTGTTCCAACAGCGGTTATACTGCCGATAGTGGCCATTAAGCTTGGAACATCACAACCAATTAAATGCAAACCTCCGATAGCAGTCAAACCTACAAAACATGAAAAAAATGCTCTGGAGTCCTCGTTATCACTTACCTCCTGATAAAATTACTCCTGTGATACGGTTGGTGATCGATGAAAGAGCTGCAAGAGGGAATTTGTAGATGGTGACGTGAGGGGAGACTGGGCGACCTTTCTTTGCTTGGCGCTCGGTATATGTTTCCGTCTTTGAGGATGAAAGCGCTCTGACAGCGGTTTTCTGATGATTGATAGCCAATCTTGCTGGTGTTAAAACGACTCTTCTAATCATGTTTGTTGATGATCTTGCTAATAGAATGGAAAGAACAAGTTAACCTTCAGTTGAGGATAAAAAGGTTGCGCTTTAATAAAACTCGAAATTTGGAAAACTTCAGTTTAAAAAACGGTACAAGTAGAAAACGGTTCGTAAAATTACACACGCACATACACCCTGTATTTTCAAGTGAGTAAGTAGAAGTTCTTTAGTTGAGGTATTTGTCTAGGATGTTGCCATCTTCCTCGTTTTAAGCATATAATCATTAGTAAAATTATCCATTATATGATTTAAAAGAGAAACTTGGCTTTGAAGGATGTATTTAGTGGATAGATTCGTGTTGTTACTTTGCTTGGTTGAGATTCGTTGTATTCTCACCTATGTACTTTCCTCTTTGACTGTTAATCGTCCTATTCAAACTTTGCTTATTGATAATTATGATTCTTATACTTATAATATATGGCAACAAGTGGCTGAAATTAATGGGATAGAGCCCATCGTCATTCATAACAATGCCTTCTCTTCGTGGCCTGAGATGCTGCAAAACCTCCCAGATTTTGATAATATTATAATATCACCTGGACCAGGCCGACCAGAAAATTCTAATGATTTTGGATTATGTAAGGCTGCGATCGAACAAGGTGATTTACCGCTGTTAGGAGTTTGTCTAGGACATCAGGGAATGGGTTGGTTGTACGGAGGAAAGGTGATTAAAGCCCCCACACCAATGCATGGGAGGAAGTCTAGAATTTTTCATAAAGGAAAGGGTTTATTCGAAAATATTCCAAATGGATTCGAGGTGGTTCGATATCACTCATTGTTAGTAGATCAACTTCCTTCCTCCTCTCCTTTACAACCCACGGCTTGGACCTCAGACAGTCTACTTATGGGGGTTGAACATACAACTAGACCACAATATGGAGTTCAGTTTCATCCTGAAAGTATTAGTACAGAGTACGGTAAAATGATTTTCAAGAATTTTCATCGTCTAACATCAGATTATTACCTCACAAAACAACCGAAAGAATTAGATTCCTCTCGTCGTCAAAACTTTAAACCTATCTCTTTTCTTAATTCCAAGCGCCCCGAAAACGTAGAGTCTCAGAGTCTGAAGAAGTATGTATACATCGAGACAGTTGACGTGAATGAAGCAGGCTCTTTACTCAATATGACCCAACTCTTTTCTAAATTACATCACCCTAATGATACTGTGCTTTGGCTTGATTCGGAGACATTTGGACCCACTGATCAACAAAAGCAAGTTTCTCGCACAAGTTATTTTATGGCGATTGACACTCCGTCGGCGTACTCCCTCCAATACTCGAATTACACCACTGGGACGAAACTAACCTTTGGAGATGGGAAACGAAAAGTGACAAGCGATCATATTCTTTCTTATTTAAATGAGCAGTTGAAGAAAGATCCTTTGTATTCTATTGAATACATTAACAAGGAAGCAACGAGTTCTCTTCCTTTCATAGACGGTTATTTCGGTTATATTGGGTATGAACTGGGGAAGGAAATCGCTTACATCCTGTCCAATCAAAATGGTCTCCGTCAAAAGATTGAAAAAGAAGACTTTCAACTTTTACAAAATTTTAATGGAAGCAATCGGGGAACAGCGTCAGTTCCTTTAACATTCTTGTTGTCTCCTTCGAGATATATCGCATATCAACACCAAGAAAGGAAATTTTACATTGTTTCGTTCCAAAAGACTTCTTCCGATGAGAAAGACGTCCGCGATACTGTTGTCAAAGAAGGAGAGGAGTTGAAAGAGCGATTGACCAAGGCGATAGACCTGCAGAGAGTGCAAAACTACCAGGAGAAACAGATTGATGCAAAGCAAGCACAAAGACCTACTTTATTTGCTCGGAAGTCAAGTAAGCAGTATGAAGAAGATATTGCAAAGTGTTTGGAATATATTAAAGAAGGAGAAACATATGAAGTGTGTTTAACGGTTCAGTTTCATGGAACTGCTTCTTCCTCCCCTCGCAACTCCTCGCGTAACACTTTAGAGATCTATCGCAAACTTCGAGAATTTAATCCTGCTCCATACTCTGCTTATCTTTCCTCGAATCAGTTTGCTGTTTGTTGCACTTCACCAGAACAATATCTCAAACTAACGAAGGTATGATTCCTTTGAAACTTCTACTGACAGTCTTTAACTTCTGTTCTCCACCTTTAGGATATGATAATCTCATCTAAACCAATCAAAGGAACTTCGAAAAGAGATCTCACTGATCCTCTTCATGATCATCAATTAGCATTACGGTTACAACAGGATGAGAAGAGTCAAGCTGAAAACCTAATGATTGTTGATCTAGTTCGAAATGATTTAGGTCGAGTGTGTGAAGTAGGGACAGTAACTGTCCCGTCATTAATGAATGTTGAATCTTATGCTACTGTTCATCAATTAGTTAGTACAATTCAAGGAAATTTATCATCAAACTATAATATTATTGATGCGATCATGCATACTTTCCCTGGTGGTTCTATGACAGGTGCACCGAAACTTCGCACGATGGAGATAATAGAGGAATTAGAACAGCAACCGAGAGGCATTTATTCCGGAACCATGGGATTTATTGGTAGTAATGGAGTCGCAGATTTGAATATTATCATTCGAACTGCTGTTGTGAATGGCGATCAGATCACTATCGGCGCTGGTGGAGCTATCGTTGCTCAATCAAATCCGAAGGAGGTGAGTTACATTGCTTTGAACTAACTTAATTAGTGGAGGTCTAACTCTTTGTGTTGTAATAGGAAATGGAGGAGGTTTTGTTGAAAGCGAAAGCCGTTGGTAATGCGTTGGGTTACAATGTTGAGTTCTCATCTGATTGATTAGGAAGCTATTGCTTATGAATCTTCAATAATCACTTCATAGAATTAGATAAGATAATATTCAAGCTTCAACCTTCTATTATTACTATTATTTTTTAGTTTGTTACTGTGAGCCAAAACATGAGACCCTTCGAAGAAAACAACCAAAAGAAGCTGAAGGCATAAGCAATGATAAAACCAACAATGTTCTCTAGAGGAGTATGAAAGAATAGAGTTGTGAAGAAAAGCAGTCGGAAATTAATGAAGATAAAGACTAAACAGTATAAGAAAGGGATGATATAGATACTTCTCCAGTTAAAGCTTCGTTGTAAGGAGAAGTAATAGGATGTGTTGGCATTGACGATTGTATTTGATGAAGGGTTGATTGGCTGTGGGGATGAGATCAACTTATTATAAAGAAGATAATTGATTTCTAATAATGTTGGGAAGATATATTGTACAACACAGAGTACAACATGATCAGAGTAATCGAAGGTGAGCTGACATCTGACCATATATTAGATGAACAACATCTTTAAAGGAATCAAGAGAACTTACTTTTTATGTGAAACGAGCTCAGGACACCAACACTTAGATGAATTGTCGATCCAGTTCTGATCAACGAGGTATTCAACGATTTTTAGAGGTCCGAGGTAAAGAAGATACTACAAGAAAGGACATAAATACTAACGACAAAAGAAATATGCTGAAGATTACTTACAGCTCGAACTAAGATAATCAAGAGGTAACACAATGCTCGAAATAACGATTTCAAGAGTATGGAGTAGAAGCGATGAGTGTTGTTCTCCTTCAACAGTGAGAAGAGAGGATTGACGAATTCTTTGTTCTCGTCATTGTTCTGCCGATTCACCAAAGATGCTAGGGGAGGATAGGTGTGAAAGATTGATGGAAAACAATACTCCAATCCTTCTGCGAACAAGGTTAAAAGTAAAGGGAAGAATGGAATGATCCAGGCCCATGAGCTCGATAACCATTTCACAATCTTGTCATTGCTACTAACACATAGGAGATCATCCTTTCTCGAAGAATTGCAACACATATAAGAATCGGGCAAATTGAGTCCCACTAACAGTGAATTCTTAAAACCATCTGAGTTTTGAGAGAAACAGTTCTTGAAAGGCTTAGGCAGATTCTCCTTGGGATAAACTTTCGTATACTTAACTCCCTTCGAATTCAATGCACAACCCCATAAAATAAGTGCAGTGAGCAGAACGAAAACAATTCTATTGAACCGTTTCTCAAGATCATACTTCTGTGTTAACTTCATTGCTGCAACTACAAATAGGTTCACAGGTGAACAAAAATATACTTCATATTCTGTAAATTTTCGCGGCCGATGATCACGTTAGCTGAAAGGCTGATGGTCGCGGATGCAGGAGGAGATTGGGGGTTCGAGTCCCCCCTTGGGTTCTCAGTGTGCCCACGTGGCCTAATGGATAAGGCGCCTCCCTCCTATGCGAATCTTTTTGTTGATCTTTTATACGAAAAGATCAATAAAATATCTGCCAGCAACTCGCTATCTTAACTTAGCAACGTTAGTTATACAAACCAATGACATAACTAAAACATAATAAAAATAAAAATCGAAACATCAATACCAATCTTTTGAAACCCAAATGATACAAATCATCAAGAGCAATAAGCCACGAGGTCCAATAGTCTAATGTGCGGAACCGTGAAAATCATAGCGATAAATATAGTCACAAATCAACGTGGACATGCCCAATCCCTCGGGGCCGTAGTGCTCTGCAGTGAGAGGATTGTAGTGCTCCCAGATACCAGAGGTCTTGACAAGGTCAATCCACTTCGAGAGGATTTCACTCTAGCAATACGTCAGAGAGATGGCATGAGTGAAGAGTGAGTATACCTGTAGGTCTAATCGCTGGTGTAGAGCAAGTCCCTCAAGCACGAACCAGTTAGTGAATCCCCAAACGGGTCCTCGCCACATCAAATTCACAGGGAAGGTCGCAGAAAACTGGGCATCATCCATCGCCACTGTAGGAAGCATAAATGTTGCATTGAACTTCTTCTCGTCCTGGATGTGAGCAAGGATGATATCGCGATGTTCTGTGGGTAGTACATCGCCTAAGAGAAGAGGAAAGAGGTTCTGAACAGTATTCGCAATTGAAGTCTTTTCCACACCGTCAGAGTCCACGTACAATGAGTTGTAGTGCCCTTGCTCTGTTATGAACATCTTCCGCACGATGGCCTCTGACGTGAGATGGAATTCTTTGAGACATCTTTTCGCAGTGACATCATCACCGAGTTCAGCAGCGAGGTCAGAGAGAATCTTCCAACCAGATGCATACACACAGTTTACTGCCAGGTCTTTTACTTTAAACCAGGTGTCCCAACGACTTGTCGGATCGTTGGGTGCTTTTTCACGACCAAGAATGGCGGTCATATTCCAATCATAGATGACGCGATAGGTCTGAATCAGCTCCTTGAACTTAGAGTACTCCTTAAGATACGCCGTTTCATTGAGTTCTGTGATATACAGGTGGAAGGCGGGATCGTAGGCGGGCGACGCGTCAAGGCCGCTCTCCCAGTTGTGGATGACGTAGACGAGGCCGTCACCAGTGTCACGCACATCACGCCACCACTGGAAGTAGTTGACAAGTGGATACAAGAACTCTTGTAACACTTCTTTGTCGTGGGTTTTGTTATAGATGGCACGGAGAGAGTATGGCAGTACAGGCATCTGAGTGATGTCATTGAACTGTGTGTTGGAGTATTGTCGAAGGATAGCCTTTTCCTCCTGCTCTGTGCGATCTTCCCAATATATCTGCTCTGGGATGCGGCCATCAGGTTGTTGGAACAGCAGCATCGTGCGGAGGTCGAGGATGGAGTTAGTCACATTGCGGTGAGACCACACGATCATATGAGCACCGCTGTCCCAAAGCCATTGGTCTGCACTATACTTATCAATCGAAGGACGATAGAAATGGTACGGTTTGCCCCATTTCTCTCCCTCGCATAGATGAAGGTCAAGGAAGTAGTAGCAAGTATCCAAGATGCCAGCAATGGTCGACGTGTTCTGCTGATTGCTGCGCACTTTCAGATCGCGACCGGTTACACCTTGACTGCCTGTAGAAAGTTCTTCAATCAGGAAGCTTCTTGCGAGACACAAAGAAAGGATTGAGAGGGAGAAGGTCACTCTAAACATCATGCTTCTCTGTCTTTGTTTGAAGTTCGAAGAGTCACCCCAAATAAATATGAGTCGATATCTTCCGCCTCCAATTTCGTAAAATAGCTACTCGTAAAATTACGAAAATCAATTCTTGTCGAATTCATTCAAATCTTATCGCTCTAATTCCTTTGAATTTGGAGATTCTTGAAGTGGTTAACAATGAAGAGAAAGACTTTGGGAAATTCGAAAAGTAATAAGAGAGTCCGCAAAGATACTGGCACAGCTGAAGATTATCCAGATGATAAGTTTGATCAAGAGAAAGAGATAGATATTGCTACCGATACTTGTGCTCTCTGCAAACAGGGGCATTTGTTTGGTGTATTATTAAAACGGGAACTTATTGGTACTGAAAAAGATGAATCAGAGGAAGCCGATCGTCCTGAAGCTGATGTTGATGGAATATGGGTGTCTCGCTATTCCTTGATGGGCTATGGCTCGAGAAGAATTTTTGTTCACTTCTTTTGCGCTGCTACATGTCCACGTGCTTGGTTTACTGCCGAGCGAGTCTGGAAAGGTGTTTCTAAGGAGATTAATAGAGGGAGAGGGTTGAAGTGCTCTGAGTGTAAGATGGGTGGCGCCACGATAGGATGCTTTGTTCCATCATGTGGTGTTGTGATGCATCTTCCCTGTGCGGTAAAACACGGCTTTAGATTATCACGCTATACTTCAAATAACTTCGTTTGTCGCAAGCATCGCTCAGAGAGGGAGAAAGAGGATAGGAAGAAGGATTCCTCTCTTCCTTCTGACTTCACTCGAGGGAAGGAGAAGATACCCATTCATTGTGAAAACCAGATAGATAATTTAAATCCTTTACAAGATTTTACTTATATTACTGAGAATATTGATTCTGACGACTTTGCATTGAATGAGCGTGACGTATCTGACCTGCCCTGCTGTCAGTGCACTGATCTCTGTGACGATCCAGAGAAATGTGCTTGTCTAAAGAAGAGTGGGAAAAGCTATTCATTAAAAGGTAGCTTATTAACTTCATCATCCTCTTCGTCTGATGTCTCGGAGAGGATTGTTGAGTGTAATCTTCGCTGTGATTGTTCCTTCAGGTCAGTGTGACATCATCTCTTTCTCCACTTATCTCTCACTCATTGTGCCATTGGATACTAGGCGATGCTCAAACCGTGTGGTTAGCAATGGTCTAAATAGAAGATTAGAGTTATTTCGAGTAGCGAATGACCCTCGTCATCAGTGGGGTGTGAGGTTGCTTGAGAACGTGGAGCCTAACACATTCATCTGCGAGATCAATGGACAAATAGGTGAGACTTCTCCTCCTCTCATTTACCCGTTCTAATTCCTTGGTTATATCAGTGAAGAAACCTGACAATCCCCTTCCTTACCAGTTCGTTCTCCCACACTTCGAGCCTCGCCCCATTCAAACCATCGAATCCTTTCCAAATCAAATGCTAGAGAACGAAGAGAAAGAAAAAGAAGCAGAGGTTCAAGTCAAAGTTGATGAAAATCAATTGTATTGTGTAAGTATTACTGAGATCATATTGTTTCCTCTCTGATCATAGTTTGTTACTATCTCGTCTAGTTGGATTGTTCGGTCTATGGGAATATTTCTCGTTTTATTCGTCGAGCACCATCAGGTACAGGGAAGATGTTAGAACGACGTTACATCTACACCAATTCAAATGCGACTGCAGTACCTCGTATCGGTCTCTTCTCCACTGTTTCAATTTACAAAGGACAAGAACTCTTCAGATGATCGCGATCCAGCATTCTTTTAGCTATATAAATATATATATATATGAAGAGAAGAGAAAAGGTTTGAGTTAAATTAAAACAAATACATGTTCGTAAGAAAAGATCCTTCTAAAGTGAATTGGGAAAGAACTATCAGAATTACTTCTTTAATCTTCTCTTTCTTCATTCATCTTTAGATGATCGTAGAAGTGTTCGAGAAGTCCCTTGAAGCTTTCTTCTTCGAGATGTGTTCTCTCTTTCACGTATTGATAAGAAGGACCTTCATTGATGGAAGTATTATTCTTCTCGTTATTCGATTGTAATCGACGACTTCGACTCGACGCTTTCTTCTCAGCATCTAAGATTCGCTGAAACTCTTTCTCTTTTTCCTCATAGATGATCGATGATGACCCGATGAGATGAAAGTAAGGTAATGACTCGCTGTATACTAAACGCTGATTTAGAGATTGATCGTTGAAGCAAGACAGTTCATATTCGAAGCGATGAACCTTGTATGCTCTTTGACTTTGAAAGTGCAAAAAATCAGTTGAGAAGGCCTGAGTTTGCGGATTGAGCAGTTGGTTTGATTTGCAGTAGTTACCAAACTCTTGATAACAGGAACCCCTTACGCTTTCTAAATTATGTATAATATGAGATGAGTCAGAGCAAAAGACGGGAGAAAAGTCTTCGTCAGGAATCATCGTATATTCCGAGATACGGCGAGTGATGCAATCAATTGTGCTGATGTAATCATAGGAGGAAGAGAGAGCTTCGAGAGATGATAATGCATCAGCTGGCTCTGAAGCAGGCGTATTAACAACAACAGCTTTGGTTGGCTGACTCAACCGACCCTGATTGGCTTCGAGTAATTTCTCAGCAATACTCTTAGTTCGAAGAGTTTCATCATCCTTAATCACCGGCTCTAGATTAAAGATTTCAGTTTTATCAATTTCATTCTCTTCGCTTGGTATCTCAGGATTATTAAAATCCTTTCCCTCTGTATTATTATCTTCACTATCTTCGTTGTCGTCGAGCAGTACCTTTCTTCTCTTTACAGAATCATATGCATCTGCGTCCATGATCTTTTCGTCAACATCACCAAGCCCTTTTTCATCACCTTCGTTCTCATCCTCATCCTCTTCGAACATCATTCTCATCTTCTTCTTTCCTCCTTCTGCATTGTCTTCGAAACTTTCGTCAACGGCGAGAAAATCATCATCATCATCGATCTCAGAAACTCCGTCTTCGTCGACATCCATAGCAACTTCCGTCATTCCTGTTTTCTCTTCTTCCTGGACAGTGTCAGATGTGTTCTTAATCACGTTTTGGCGCCTAATGAGTCTTGATTTCTTTCTCTTTTTGGTAGATTTCGTCGTTGAGGTTGTATTATTTGCAGTGTTGAACATTTTCGCGACTTCATTATTTTTCAGAAATGTCGCATACGAGCGACAGCAGGACGTCATAAGATATTTTGAAAAGTCCATTGGGTAAAGCTCAGAGAATACTATCCATGCCTCATTCCCCCCATCAATAGAGCGACTAAAGACAGTTGGCGTTGGAGAGTTGGTATTAAAGCTTAGCTGCAATCTGATCGAATAAAATCCTCGCGACAAACCGGTTCTCGGTAAAAGGAAGCGGATTTCTTTATCTTCATGCTCAATGATCGTTACCTCACAACTTCCTAAATAAACCTTGACTCGAGCAACTTCTTCAATTGAGCCTAAAAGTTCACCGCGAATCGTTTGAAGAAAGTTTTCTCCTTGTATCGTAATAATTGTATCTTCAGGACTTGTAACGCCAACAAAATGAGGAAAGACACAATTAACCGAAGGTTGAAAGATAGCTTTTGTAAAAGAACCTTCATCTTTCGAGTGGCCTGGTATTTCCAATATAGAAGAAGGGATATTAATTGCATCGAAAAGAGAAAAGTCAAAATAATTTTGGGTGAGAAAGTATTGTAGGGAATGCTGAGATGACGATAATTGAGTCAAAGGCGACTTATCAGGATATAAAGCAAGGGTATTAAAAGCTCCACGGACATCAAAAAGGCTAGAGAGTCCAAGTGAGGTTAGTGCCTCACTAGTATCTTGGATCTTATTGGGGAGGATGCTTGTGTTCAAAGTTTTTGCCAGCTCATCATGAGTCGGAGGCTGTAAGACACAAATATTCGCCGGCAGTGAATACAAGGATTGTGGAAACTTTCTTACTGTAATGATGATAGGGCTTTTGGTGCTGCTCGCTAATTTTACGATTGCGGAATGAAAGCCAGTGTCTTCTTCCTCGAAGAAAACATCAGCTTCATCAAACAGAATTATTTGATCTCTATTGATAGTCGTGGATTGTGCTGCCTCAGAAATTAATTTCTTGATGACTGCAGCGCTTCTAACTTGTGTTGAATTAATCTCGATTACGGAAGCACCCACAGCTTTTGCGCATTCATATGCTAGACTAGTTTTACCGGTGCCTGTCCCACCAACAATCACATAAACTGCGAGAGAATCATCGTTTAAAGAGCTACCACCTCGACCAAGTTGTTCATCTTCATCAGCTTCTGAAAATTCGGAGATGGTATCAGCGAGAGAGTCATCATCATCACCGTCATTAACTCGCTGGCATGCATTTGCAGCATTTCTCACCGGATTTGCAGTAGTTGTTGAGAGTCGACGATTCTTCCAGCTTTCGAGCCAGCTCATTAATTTTGTCCTTTGACTCGATAAAACTTGCTCATAAGTGCTCTTTGTCGAGTTCTGAGGTGATTTTAGGGAATCGTTGTCTTCATCGGATATGTCAATTACAGTTACTGCTTTCCATGAAAATCGGCATAGATAAGCCATATAATTAATCCAAATCGAACGAAAAGCGGATAAATCCCATACGGCATCATAAAGACGATGAGAGGATGTGTGAACGACTCCATCGCTAAAATAATCTGAATCTAATATGATAAAAGATCTTCTATCTTTTAATATCGGTACTCGAGAAAAGTCTTGTTGAATCGCCAACACCATATCTAACAATGACGGAAACGATTCGATATTTTCTAAATTCTAATGCAAAAAGGATTTAGAAAGGCAAGGAAAGAAAGAGACAGAAGGGATACCTTAAGATCATGAACGCTCGAGTCGATAGGACCGGTTCCTTCTTCCCCTATGAGTGAAATCACTTTTAAATTGCTTCTCGCTGCAAAGAAAGGATTAGAAGCAGAGTTTTCTTGCTTGGTCGCTCCTAATCTCTCATCGTTGAATTGTTTTATATTCTTCATTTCTTCTTGAATTCTTCTTTCTCTCTCCTCAGCCAATTTCAATAATCGCTCCTGCTCTAACAATGCAGCTTCTCTTGCCTTCCTTTCTTTCTCTTCTGCTACGAGCCTCGCCTTTTCCTCCTAATAAACACCATGATATTGAGGGATAGTCAATAAACGTTAGAATTTTACCTTGCTCACAAATATTGCAGCAACTTTCTTCTTTTTTGAGCTTGCTGGTGGCTCCTCATCGCTGTGATATTCTCTTTCTGTCTTTCTCGCACTGCGTTTCTTCGGGCCACTTCCTGAATCTCTTTTGATTAATTTGCAACTATCATCATCCGAACTCTCTAAAAGCTTCCTCTGTTCTTCTATTTTCTTCGCAATTTCGACTTGCTTCGTTCGTATTCGTGCGCTCCGACGATACTCTCCCCCTTCAAGCTCTTTAACTTCTCCTTCAGGCTCTTTCAGTTCTATGACATCAGGCTCCTTTACTTCTGGTTGTTGAACCACTTCAATCTCTTCAACACAATCATGCTTCCCACCCGTGATAAATAACTGGTTTGGTTGCAATTCTGTCTCAACCTCCGACTGAGAATCCTCTGCTTCATGCTTCTGGTCAAGAATATCTGAATTTTCTCCGACAGCAGTATTTGCAATTAACAGTTCATCTTCTTCTTTACTATCTTCGATAAAAGATTGAGGAAGGGGTGTACCATCAAATATATCATTAAGTTTTTCAGTAGGAGAGGTGGCTTTCTCCTTTGGTTTCGTTTGGAACAAAGGGAATACTTTGGATGGATCTTCTGTAATAACTTCATTGCTTTTTTGATTAGGGAGAGGATTCTCTTTCTCGCAAACTGTTTTAGCTAACTGACTCGGGGGATGCTCCTTCAATTTCACTTCTGTTAGAGCTTCAACACTTTGGACACTATCGGGAGAATCAACTTTATCAACAAGCGACACCTTTTTCGTTGATGAGGAGAAAAATGCAAGAATTCCTTTCTTTGGAGCAACTACTGGAGTCTTTTCTTCATTCTTCTTACTCGACTTCCCCATCAGACTCTATTAAAAGCACTCAAATTGATTCAGCTGAAACTTTTAAAAATCAAATTCAAATCGTTTGTTTGGGTCGATTTTCGTTTTGATCGTTTTTATAAAATTCTGCATTTGCAATATAAGATTTTTTGATTAATCGAGATTTTACTTCAATTTAGCTTTGAAAGAGTTGGTTGAAATTGTGCTGTTGATCATTGGATTGACGATTTCTTTGCAAGAACGAACTCTGAACACATATAGAGCAGAGAGATGTTACAACGAAAAGTTTTTCGCAGCTCATATAGGCTTGCACAGCTTCACGAAGCCAGAAGAAATACAAGCTATGCTGGAAACAAAATTCTAGGAATAGTTCGAGAACAGCATGGAATGTGGGAGAGAAGAGCACCTCTTTCGCCTGATCAAGTTCGAAAGCTTTTAAAGGATTTACCAGGCTCTAAGGTTTTGGTTCAGCCTTGCACTCGTCGTATCTTTACAAATGAGCAATATACAGCTGCAGGTGCAATCGTTACCGATGATTTAAGTCCCGCGAGCTTTATTTTAGGAGTTAAGAGTGTGAAAGCTGCAGAATTAATCCCTCACAAATCTTACATGTTCTTCAGTCATACTATCAAGGCTCAACCTGGAAGCATGCCTCTGTTAGATGAGATACTAGAAAGGAAAGTTCGACTTTTTGATTATGAATGTATCACAAAAGACGGAAGAGATGATACTCCTCGGTTAGTTGCTTTTGGTAACTATGCAGGTCGAGCAGGTATGATTGATGGATTACAAGGATTGGGATTACGATTGCTCGCGGAGGGGTACTCAACACCTTTCCTCCATGTCCCCAACACCTACATCCACCGCTCCATGAACGAGGTCCGAGAAAGATTGAAGGTAGTTGGTGATATGATCAAATCATCAGGTTTTCCTCACGCATTGTCACCTATTGTCTTTGCCTTCACAGGCAACGGAAATGTTGCAAAAGGAGCAATTGAAATTTTCGAGCATCTTCCACACGAATACATTACCCCAGAAGAACTACCAAACTTAAAAGAGGAAATTAAACAGGGTCGCCGAAAGTCGAATGTGATTTATGCTGTAAAATTGAAAACATCTGATCTTGTCCGCCACAAGTCAGATCCGTTCAAATTCTCAAAAGATGATTATTATCGTTTCCCTGAGAACTATGAAGCGGCCTTCCATCAAACAATTATGCCTCATATTACCATGTTAGTAAATGGAATATATTGGGATGCTCGCTTCCCTCGATTGATTACCAAGGAGAATATCGCGCAATTAAGAAAAGCAGGAAATCATAATTTCAGAGCAGTTGCTGATATTAGTTGCGATATTAATGGTAGTGTTGAATTTTTAAGTCGACCAACCTCTATTGAAAGCCCTTTTTATATCTATAATCCTGAAAAAGATGAAATTCACGATAATATTTCCTCGAAGGGAATTTTAATGTTAGGTGTAGATAATCTTCCAACTGAATTACCTACTGATGCGTCAGAGCATTTTGGTGAAAGATTATTACCTTTGCTTCCTCCTCTCTTAACGGCAATTGATGGAAATTATGAAACCCTTCCACCTGAGTTAAAGCGCGCCTGTATAGCAAGTGATGGAGCATTAACCCCAAAATGGAGCTACATCTCGCGCTTACGTGAACAAACGACAGTTTTAACAAATACCTCAACTCCAAAAATTGCTCCAACTTCTTATTTAAAGATTGAACTAATGGTATGCGTCTGCTCCATTCTATTGTAACTTTTATGCCTAATTCTTTCCTAACAGGGTCATTTATTCGATACTGGTTTGATTATTCAAGTGTTAGATACATTGGAGTTAGATCATGAAGTCAACTTCTCCATAGTAAATTGTGAAGTTCGACCAAATACCTCAGCAGGAGCTAAACATTCTCGCTTTTTAATTCAATTAAGCGGTAGTGACCCAGCTAAGGTGAAGAAGATGGCCGAAACAGTTCGCGATATGGTCGTCAATCATCCATTTGCTGAAGGAAGTGTGCACATTCATTCTGATGTAAGATTTCCCTCCATTTTTGTTTGCTAATTTGATCCTCTTCTCCCTTAGTCTGGAAAGAATGTGGAAGTGAGGACACCAAAGCGTGTCTTATTATTTGGTGCAGGAAGAGTTGCTGTTCCCGTTGCAAAATTATTTGCCGAGAAGGAAAACGTTCACCTCACAATTGCAACGGAGGATGAAAGTCAAGCACGAATCTTAATGAATTACATGCCAGGATTGGAAAGATCATCCTTCCATCCTTTCAGATATCCGCAAGACATCCCCAAATTGCCCGATTTAATCAAGTCAAGTGATATTGTGATCAGTCTTTTACCAGCAGCGATGCACGTTCCTTTAGCAACTGAGGCAGTTAAACAAAGACGTCATATGGTTACCGCTTCTTATGTTTCACCCGATATGAGGGCCTTGCATAATCAAGCTGCTAAAGAAGGAGTGATTCTATTGAACGAAATAGGATTAGATCCTGGAATCGATCATATGTTGATTATGCAGGCTATAGATAGCATTAAACAACGAGGAGGAGTCGTTCGTGAATTAGTTTCTCTTTGCGGTGGATTACCAGACCCAGTTGCAGCTGAGAATCCTTTACGATATAAGATTTCGTGGTCTCCTCGAGGTGTTCTCAATGCTGCTGGCAATCCAGCACAATATCTCTCTAACGGCCAAATAATTCAAGTGAAAGGGGAAGATTTATTGAGATCTACTCAACCTAGTAATCGTTTCCCTACTTTAAGATTGGAAGTGTTACCAAATAGAGATTCACTTATGTATCGTGAATTGTACGATGTCCCAGATGTTTACAATATCTGCCGTGGAACTTTGCGATATGAAGGTAATCAAATCAAAACTTATTTTCGGTGTGTTAATTTAGTTATTTTTAGGGTGGGCAAATGCAATGTATGCTTTGAAGTCCTTGGGTTTACTCGAAGGTACAGCTATCAGATCTGATGAAACAACTTCGATACTTGATTACATGAAGAGAAAATTCCCTGGTGGATACAGTGCAGATATTTTAAGAGAATACCTGACATCCAAAGGTGTTGCTGACGTTGATTTAGCCCTCGAAGCTATCAGTTTCTTGGGATTGAATGAAGATTGTAGTTTAGAAAATGCTTTGATCGCTCATCGTTCTCGTGCCGCGACGCCTATCGATGCTTTGTGCAAGTTGTTAGAGACCAAGCTAACATTTGGACCTGGTGAAAAAGATATGGTTGCTATGTTTCACTTAATTGTTGGTGAAATGCCTGATGGTACCATGGAATCGCATACATCGCGCCTATTGGCTTTTGGTACACCTGGTGGAGATAGTGCAATGTCCGCGACAGTTGGCTACACTACTGCAGCGGCAGCCGAGTTAATCTTAGATAACAAGCTCGCCAAAACTGATGTAAAAGGTGTTGTTATCCCGACAGATCGCAGAATCTACGAACCGTTACTGAAGAGAATTCAAGATTTTGGTATTACTTGGACTGACACTATAACGAAAGCGCCAAAGCATTAATACTATATAGCCAGCAAGTAAAGAATAGTTTAGAGAAAAGTCAATAAATTAAAAAAATTTTGGTCGAATAAAGCTGAAGGGCACTGACCTGTGTGAAGGAATTGTCGTATACGGCGTTGATCAAGATGGAAACCATAAACCATGAAAAGTGAAAATGTGTTATCGCACAAAATGGCAAAAGATACGCTCCAAGAGAGTCTCGATCTCTCGACCTTTCGGTTACCGTACCAGTGAAGGTGGCTTAACAGCCGAATGCTCTACCGACTGAGCTATCAGAGCGCTTGATTCGGCCGTCTCAATTAACTAATAGAACCTTCGCAAAATATTCGTCGTCGTAAATAGTCCCAACTCGCACAATGCTTGAATGCTCGAATTAGAGTCCATAGTCCATAAAGCAAAATAGGAACTGCATATCTACATATATTGACTTATTAGGTATTTGACATTTTCCATCCCTCACGCGACAACTGATAGGACTACTAGAATTATAGGGGTTTAGATATGATCCAGGGGCGATGTCATTGCGGAGCGATTCAGTTTGAGATGCCGGGCCAGGCGGTGCATAGCACAATCTGTCATTGCGATGACTGCCGCAGGCAATCAGGGGCACCAATGATGGCATGGGCCATGGTCCCCGCGATCTCAGTAGCCGTGCGGGGCGAGCCAAAGGTCTACGTCCTCGGAAAGTGGTCGCCGCTCCTTCTGTGGCGCTTGCGGCACTGGGCTATTTTTCACAAACGCGCTCCTTGAGCAGATGGGCATGTTGCAGGTGCGGATCGCAGCACTGAATGATCCCAACGCAATCGCACCCAAGATGCAAGTGCAAACCGCTGAGGAAATCGGTTGGATGAAATCAGCTCACTCTCTCCCAGCCTTCGAACGTTTCCCTGCGTAGACCTGGGCGGACGCTTTCCCCCTACCCATTCACTGGCTATTGCACCTATTCTTATGTAAATAAATATATACAACAGATACTATGCCGATCCTGTTCCTCTGATGGAAGAACTTGCCCACTCCTAGCATGTATCATGAGTCCTTCGTCGCTATGAACCAAGAGGTACGAGCAGAGGAAAGGTGATCGCAGGCTGAAACAGACTTTAGAATCTCGAACTGGATTTGTCGAAGAGAGATTAAGGCGATGTGTTTTGAGAAATGAGATTATTAACGAGATGCGATGTTGTAGTTTCAGCCTAAATTGTAAGATTTCATAATAAAATCTTGCTCTGAGTATTTAGCCAATACGAATCAGTTTAGTTTTGCACAAAGCGTAAGGTTTCAGGTTCCCCTCACTTGAATACTCTTCGATCTACTGAGAGGTTTCATTGAATATCTTTTATCGTGAAAACGAATGTGGTCCTGTTACCTTTTGCAATTTTGATGATTGTACTTTTTTTACCGTGTTGAGAAGAAAACCTTGGACATATGCTGAATTTGAAACGAGTGGCTCAGAGTTTGAAAGTTACATTTAGGTCACGTTATAATGACTCATAATTTAAGCTCAGTACGGAACACTACCTCCTTAAAAGCTAGACAGAAAAATGACAGAGCAGATCACAACCAAGGGACAGGGAAAAACGGGAACGCACAGTTTATGTGAACAACGATAAATTCATGGGACTAGACAAATTTTCCGGCGAGTTCACCTTCTTCGAAGACGAGTACATTGAATTCATTTCACTCTTGATTCTCACTTGATTCTGTTAACATTTGACTCAACTTCGTCTACAAACATCCATCCGAGAAGTGAAATTAGCTCAAACAAGACAGAAGGAGCGGCGACCACTTTCCGAGGAGGCGTAGACCTTTGGCTCGCCCCGCACGGCTACTGAGATCGCGGGGACCATGGCCCATGCCATCATTGGTGCCCCTGATTGCCTGCGGCAGTCATCGCAATGACAGATTGTGCTATGCACCGCCTGGCCCGGCATCTCAAACTGAATCGCTCCGCAATGACATCGCCCCTGGATCATATCTAAACCCCTATAATTCTAGTAGTCCTATCAGTTGTCGCGTGAGGGATGGAAAATGTCAAATACCTAATAAGTCAATATATGTAGATATGCAGTTCCTATTTTGCTTTATGGACTATGGACTCTAATTCGAGCATTCAAGCATTGTGCGAGTTGGGACTATTTACGACGACGAATATTTTGCGAAGGTTCTATTAGTTAATTGAGACGGCCGAATCAAGCGCTCTGATAGCTCAGTCGGTAGAGCATTCGGCTGTTAAGCCACCTTCACTGGTACGGTAACCGAAAGGTCGAGAGATCGAGACTCTCTTGGAGCGTATCTTTTGCCATTTTGTGCGATAACACATTTTCACTTTTCATGGTTTATGGTTTCCATCTTGATCAACGTCGTATACGACCATTTCTTCATTTGATCTATTGAGCACAGCTGCAGATCAGTCTCCTTGAAAATTTGAGGAAAGAATCCGTTCTTTGCCAAAGTTAATTTTACATTTATCACACAATCTTTACTTCATTATTTCGATTGACCTTCCCTTATCAGTAGTACCCAAAGTCAGTGCGGCGATCACTATTTCTGCTTGGTGTTTAAAAGCACGAAGAATGATCGAATCGGGTGGTCCTTGGTTCTCCGTCTTTCAATCATCATCAATAAATATCACCAAGTCATCAAAAGCACTCCTTTTCTAGCTCATGTAGCACTTTGTTCTTCACATCCTATTTAAAAGATGAAATTCTTTTTATGTCTGTGCTTCTGTGCATGCCTCACTTACCTCTAGATACTGACATTTCTTTGCAACCTCCTTCGCACTCGAAACTGACTGCTCTAATAAGTGAAACTGAAATAATTCAGGATTATTTTCTTCAATCTTTTCTAAGTTTTCAATTAAAGGAACAGGTAAAGGGAATAAATTCATATCATCGGGAGTTCTTCCTTCCTCTTGCACATCTTTTAACCGACTAACAAATGTTTCCAGTTGTAGAACCACTCGGTCATTTGGTGCCAATGGCTCAGCATTAATAGAAGATTGCAAATTATTCAATGCCTCAATCGCACTAACAATAACTTTCTCTTTTCTTTTCCACTCGCTCATGATTTCGCAATGATATCTCTTTTCGTTTCTTTACGATGTAAGTGTAAATTAAAAAGAATTTCGTAAGAAGTCACAACGGACAGTCAGTAGTAATTAGGAGAATGTCTCAGATCAATCAATTTGTAAAGCAAGTGGAAACATTTGTCTCGATCTTTCCCACTATCTGTGAAGAAATACAGAAAATCCAATCAACAACTGTTGATCAACTTGGAGATTGGAGGGAATTCGAAGCTCGCCAAGAAAAAGTTCAGAAATACATAACAGAGATAACCTATGTGCAGGAGGAATCAGGCACAAAACTTCTTGAGAAGCTAAAGCAAGTTGATCCTATTACCAAAGAAAGTCGTTATGGCTTACAAACACAACAAAAATTTCGCTCAGCTTACGAAAAACTTCAAGAAACAATCGAAACCATTACACCCCTTTATACTCAAGAGCATGCACACTACCTTCTTATCCAGCAACTTTATATAGAAAAATCAACAACGCTTAGTCTTGAAAAGAAGAAAGAGATTGAGGAAAATGAACGTTTGAACGCTTTGGAAGAGCAAAAGAGGAAGGAAGAAGAGGAAGAACAATCAAGAAAGCGAAAGCATCAAGAGGAGGAAAATGAACAAAGACTTCATGAACAAGCAGAATTGATACGAAAGAAGAAACTTGAGGAAGCTCAAAGCATTCAATCACTGTCAGATCAGGTAGCTTTCATTATCTATCGTTCCACCCTCTTTGATCACACTCCTTAGATCGATTCTACTCTTCGAGAGAAAATCTTGTTCTTAAATCAGCAGTTATTCTATCAAAAAGAAACAATCCCTCAATATGCAGGGTTGATAAAGGTAAATTACTCAAACATAAATGAACTATTCTGGTAATCAAAGTTTTCTTTAGTCATTCTGTCAAGAGAATACAACACAATTTCCAATGCGTGGCGTGAAACAAATGGTGATTGAGAATATATTCAATCGTGTTATTGGGAAACCTGATGATGTAAACGCGAGAAAACTTCGAGTCAATCATCCTGTCTTACAGGTGTGATGAACCTTTAATATCAGTATTTTGTATTGACTTATCTCTTGATTTTCTGTTTCTAGAAAAAGCTAACATTAGTACGTGGTGCGATACAGCTGCTAATTATCGCTGGGTTTGAACTCAGATTAAGACCTCAAGTCAAAGCCCCAGCTTCTACCACGATAATACCAATTACGAACAAATCAGAGCATGTTGTTGAGACTGAGGAACCATCACTGATTACTACCGACAACAGGTCACAATACGAACAAGCTCTTTTGAACTTACAGAGACTGAAGCTGACGGATGATTTGCTTCCTATCTTCGCACCATTGCTCTCTCCTCATACAAATTGGGAACTTTTCTTGGAAATGGACGAGCCTGCTATCGATGACATCATTACTGCTCCTTCCTCAGAAGTCATTGATCCGAAAAAGTTGTCTTGGATCGACTGGTATGATGCGCTTAAGGAATATTCAGAACTCATACAGAGAGAGCTGTGAAGAGAGAAAGAATGGATGGAAGAGAAAAGAATTGTTGCTAAAATTTATTACACACAAGTTTTCACAATGCAATAATACATTTGTATACATACGAACAAAATTACTCAAAGTCTGCTACCATTTCACGATTGTTTAAGAACCAGTAGTGAACAGAAAGATACCGTAGCACCCTAAACTCTCGAAAGATGTCGCGCAGTTCTTCCTTTCATAATTCTTTGACTCTGATCATTTCAATCTTTTCATCCCCATATATGCTTCATTAAGACGTCTTCGAATATATCCCTGTCAATGTGATAGGGATTACAAGTACGACGAATAACAGACCAATTACAAAGATAAATACAAATAAAACCTAACACAGTAAACACATGAAATACCTCATGATAACCAAAAACATCAGGTATTGGATCAGGTCGACGATTGGCGAAGATATATACTCCTATGACCATAAATACAATATTACCTATCACACAAGAAAATTCATACCACGTCATATAAAAAGCAAGAAGAGGAAGAAAAAACAAAATAACTGAAGCTGTAATAACTAATCTCCAAACACCAGGACGACGATGAAAGATATTCCAACAAGTCCAAAGACAGAAGACAGTGGAGAGTGTGAGGAACCATCCTCCATAAGGTGATGGCAGGAGAAGAAGAGAGACAGGATAATTCACTGCTGTAGTACAAACTGCTATACCACAATGATCAAGCTTTTGTAGAACAATTTCAATGGAAGGTGAATGTTTACCAATATGATACAGAGCACTAACAAAGCAGCAGAAGAATTGACCTAATATATAAACACTCGCTGCGATCTGACCAATGAATAAGCCATTCGCCTCGTAGACGATTAATTGCCATGCAACAAAAGGTAAGAGAACTGAACAAATGAGATGTAAGATACCTCGAAAGGCTGGTTTTTGCATTCCTTCACAGTAAAGGAGATGATCAGGGAAGAGGCGATCATCGAACTTTTTCGATTTTATTACATTTGATATATTGTTTCGATCTTCTCTTTCTTCATCTTCTAATAATTCTGGATGATCAGTAATATCTGCGATAAATTCTGAGTGATACCATATCTCTTGATTTGTATGATGAGGGTGTGATGCTTTCTGATGATTCAAACCTAATGACTTGGACACAACTGATTCCAAGTCTAACTCTTGATTTTCATCCCGTATCATAACTTGCTGATAATTTTGTGACACTGGTTCATTCATTCTCTGTTACTATACACCTTATGGCGATCAATGTCGCTCTACTCTCTACTCACAACAAATCCAATCTAATCACAAGAAACGCCTCTTCAAAAGAAAAGCGCTTTTTCCATCTTGCTGGATTTGTCATGGTTTTTAATCCCGGATTACATTAGTGGGATTGTCTTATTACAACAAGTGTTTGAGTATCTCCTATCTTAGAATTACAAAAGATTGAAGACTACCACAACTTGATTAGAAGAATAGGAAAGTTGTTTTCTTTGATTGTAACATGTGATCACATCTTTTCTTTCCTACTACTCTCTCTAATGCCATCTGATCTAACTCACTGCATAAAGCCACCGAAGTATAATCTTCATCATCATCCCTCACACTATCTTGAACCGCAACATTCTTCTCTTCTTCATCATCTTGTTCTTCACCTTCTTGATGGTTAGAGGATCTAAAGTCACCGAGCATGTTGACTATCTCCGAGTAGAAGTGAGGATACTCCGGTAGTGAATAGAAGATCACATGCTTCGCACCACGAATACGGAATCGACTATGTAGAAGAGAGCATTCTGTGAGTAAAAGAAATTAATTCGAATGAAACGATTCTCTTACCGAAAGAAGTGTGCTCTACCAGAATAAACAAGAATATCTTTAATCCCTTGATAGAAACGAGATCTACCACGACTAATCTCAGATTCACGAGAATATTCACTAATATACGCTGCATTCATCTCTTCTTTCATCATCTCATTTCTTACTTTCACGAAGTCAAAGTAAGATGGGATGACAATTAACACACGTGATTGTTTCAATCCAGTAATCTTTGATAGTATCTTTTCCTTGAAAAACTGAAACTTACGATCTTCATACACTTCCACCATCGATGCTTCTTGATCATTCTCACCCATATGAGTCATGGATGAGGACAAAGGAATGACTTGAAACATCTGTTTTACCTTTGGAACGATCACGTTGGAAATAACACCATTTTCATTCCAGCTTTTCTTACATCGTATCCAACCAGCATGTGACGTGGCATATTCACGAAAGAATGATTGTAATTCTGGTGTGTTAAAAGCCGATGTAATCATTAACTGACGATAATACGATGCACAACCATTTAAGAAATATGGTCGAATACGACTGTAGTCCGTCTGACTATGATTCTCTCGTGGCAGTTGATTCAGGTGGTTGAAGATGTCATGGACGTGCTCTAAATTCTGATAAGCAAGAACATCAAATTGGTGTACAATCACTTGTTCAATGGAGCTTAAGAAATCGACGTTGTTTGGATGAGAGGCAGTGGAGGCGGGGCGTGATTCAAGAACAAACTTTAATCCAATAGGTGAAGCAATGATGATGTCAGAGAGATAGAAATCAGAGAAAAGTTTCACGTAAACACCTTTCTGACCGCCTTTGCCTTTCCCATGCCCTGGGTTGATCTGAATGCCCACCTTGAAGTCGTCATCAATGTTTCCTCGGAATAATGCTTGCCAATCCTCAGGCTTCTCTCCCGGTTGACGCCGTCCTCCAACGTCATTACTTCCTCCACTACCTCGATGGTTTTGATAATATTCCTCTCCCCAATCGACACTGACGTCATCATTGTTCTCAAGATCAGAGTACTCGTCATCGAACTTCTGTAGACCAGATACAGACGTGTTCTCGCCTAATATTCTTACCATTTGATGAACAATACGCTTTGCAGTAGAGCGAAGAGGTGTCAGTATAAGAAGACGAGGGCGAACGAATCCTTGATCTTTCATCACTTCATCATTCACATCGTCGTCCTTGGCTTGCTCAAAGGTGTTCGAGATGTCGTCCGAAGTCTTCTTGGAATTCTTCTTTTTGTTCTTGCCTTTATTGTTATTATTCTTCAAGGATTCAGAGATCTTATCAATGTCAATGACATCATTATCAATACCTAACTTTTTCTTCAAGAGGTTCTCTTTTTGTTTGATTCGTTGATTGTGTTTCACAACTATCGCTCTATAAGATGAATTCTGTGAGAATCAAGATAGGAAACATGAACGTTGTCTTACCTGCTGCGTACCACATGGAAAAGGGAGTGCATGAGAAGTGTTTCAAGGATGAGTTTGTCATTAATATGATTTCGACCTTCAATAAAGATATCAGAATATGTCAGCAACTTAGGAAAGATTTCTTTTGAGAAATTGTTTAATTGTAGTCCAGATGATGACGATGATGTCACAGCTTTACTCTTCCACAGTTTATAGAGAGAAGGGATGTCCTGCACTGTCTCTATCCCTTCAAGACTATGCTCTGGGAGGGACTTATTCCTTGCCTGGTAGAGAGTAACTTTCTCTTCGTGGTTGTAAGGGAGTGTGACAGTGCTCAGAGGTTGGGGCTTGTGCCGTGACGTCAAATCTTTGATGAGTGCTGTCTTATCTCGATCCATGACGACGCTGGATTGAAAGAACCAGGGGAGATAAGGATTTTCCTGGGAATGGGAGGCTTTGTTGTCATTTTCTTCGTCTCCAACTACATCATGGTCATCATCGTTCACGTCAAGCTCATCGATGTCACCTCCCTCTTTATCCAACTCTTTACCAAACACAAGAAAATCATAATTCTTGTCCTGTATCTGAGCTAACAGGGAGGATTCGAGAGTGTTGTCTCTCTCGTCTTCTTCGTCGTCACTGACCCCATCATCCACTGCCATCGAATCTTGGTTCTCATCATTCCCAGATAGAGAGTGTTGAAGGAAAAATTGCAAACGATCCAATACAGGCAAAGGGTTTGGATTTTGAGACCTTTGTTGCCTCTCAGCTTCTTCCTCTCCCTCACTAGGCTCTTCATCCTTTTCACCATCGTCAGACTTCCAAACATCACTAAACTTCACTCTCTTGGACATTTTATTAACAAAATGTTGTTTTCTTTTTCTTTCTTCAACCTTCAATCTTCCTCGACGGAATCTTTCATCTTTTTCTTGAGTGTGAATGCGTTTGTATTGTTTCGGATCTTCAGTACTAATATTATCATAGGAAACACCACCTTCAAAAGCCCATTCGCTATCTCGATTCTTTTTCGCTGATTTCTTGGGCTTCTTAGTCTTTGATTTCCTTTTAAACGCCATTTTCTTGCACTAGAAGTTCTTTGATTGTTCAATGGTAAACACTAATTCCATCTTAACGAGCGAACTCTCTCTTGATACACTGGAAACAGTTTGATCGTTTAATAGGACGATCGAACGAATCTAAAACGAAACGGTTACGCAAAATTCCCTCAATTAAATACAGGTAAACCTGAATTTTGAAGCAAGGTTCGATGTCAAGAATACCTAATGGTATTCCAACTCTCTCCTACTGTCGGATTTTACCAACGGTTGGAGCTTTTGGTCAAGGGGATATTGTGAATGATGGTAATGCGGTTGTTGTGCTTGAGCCTGGCCAACCTTCAGCACGCTTTGAAGTTGCCCAAGTGATTGATAAAAACTTTGATGATGAAGAAGCATGTGAGATGATGATCGGACAGAAGGCAGGAGCAGGCCTCGGAGCAGTATTGAATCCTGTCTCAGCTTTTGTCAATGATGCTGCAAATGTCGTAATAATCCTAGCAGGCTCAAGAAATACTCGAAAATGGCAATTTTTAAAGAGAATATTACTCCCTTTCGTCGCAAATGAGATATTATCTCACGTCGCTGATCGCAGTCAGATGGCTGGGGTGAGTATGTATAAGGCTCAGCTTACAGTAAGTGCATTGGAAATACAGGATGAAATCATTGCAGACCTACTTCGACCAGCGAATCGTGGGTTATCGGTTGTAACAAATCTAGAGGAGGGAGTCATGGTGCAGGGTCTTCACCGTGAGACGGTGACGGATGAGATGTCGCTCAGACGCCTGCTCATAGAAAGTTGTGATAACAGAGGCATTCAGAATCTCCCTGTCGGTGGGAATATAGATTCATCGACTGGTATCTTTGAGTTCCGTCTTTACCAAGCAGATAATGTTACGAATCAATCAATCCCTATGGTTGGAGGAGGCCAGGTCCTCCAAACAAGAGAATGTCAAAGCCGTTTCATTATCATCGATTTACCCGCTATTGATCCTTTACTTTCCCCTATTGCCTCGAATGCTCCCGAAGAAATGAGGTTATTTGCAGGGAATACATTGAATAAATCATTAGTAAATTTCTTTGAAGTTGCTAAGAAGTTGAATAATCCCTATCGCGCTCAATTAGCACCTTTCCGCGCATCTAAACTAACTCATTATGTTAGTGAGCTTATTGGAGGTAATGCTATTATTGTCTCTTTAGGCCATATTATTTCCGGAGAACCTCAAGTAACCAAGTTAACATTAGAGCTTCTGTCTCATCTTAATAACGCCTTACACTACCCTTTAAGTGGTCGTGAAATCTCTGACACAGTCCAAGGATTATTGACAAAATATCGTTCAATGCTAGTTTATTCTCAACAAGAAATATTACATAATCATCAATCCATTGATGAACAAAGTAATCAAACACAACAGTTACAACAAATGATTCAAACATTACAAAAAGAATTAGCACAAACCATTTTAGATAAAGAAACTGCTATTGAAGATCGTATGAAAGTCATTGAATTATTAGAATTATTAAAGAAAAAATATCAAACAATATTAGATGAAAAATTAAAACAATCAGAAATTTTAGCAAAAAAAGAAGAAGAAATTATTGAATTAGGTCAAGTGATTATACAGAAAAATCTGGAAATTGTGCAATTAAAGCAAGATTATGATCAACAATTATTTGATCAAAAGCAAATTGAATTACAATTAAATATGACTGTTGAATCATTACAAAAGCAATTACAAGAGAAAGATGATGTAATACAATCACAAGAGAAAGAAATTCGTCTTCAGAAGGAAATTATTCAACAAAACCAACAAGAAATTCTGAAATGGAAAGAAGAATTAATGAAAAAAACTACAGAATATCAAGAATTAAAAGAGAAAAATATTGATCTTTCAGCTGAGTTATTGACTCTTGTGAACCAAAAGGATGTTCTGACAAAGGAAATTGAAACTTTTGAGAAAGACAAGCTCTCAATCCAGCAGATGAAGACAGAATATGATGAAAAGATTCGAGGGTTAGAAGTCGAGAATAAACAACTTCTTCAGAAAGTTATTGATAAAGATGAAGAACTTCTCAATCTTCGTAAGCAGATGAATGCTGATGCTACTGCAGCAGCAGCGACTCAGGCATTGGCAAGCAACAAAAGCCGAGAAAAAATAGAGAAGGTCAAGTCCATCGATAGTGCCATTAACAGCAAGCAAGAGAACGAGGAGGGAGAATCTAGTGATAATGCGAATGTTCAGAAAGGAGGAGATATTGCTCGTCGAATGATCAATGCAATGAAACTTTCGGTTGAAGAGAAGAAAGAGAAGCTTTTATTAAAGCAGCTGTACGACTATGAGACGAAGTTTCATCGACTTGAATATGATGCTCAACTCCAAAAGCAATTATTAGATACCGTCCAAAAAGAGAATCAAGATCTAAGAGAGAAGTATTCAGTCAAATTAAGGGATGAGATAGAACATCCCTCGACACCTCTTCACTCCCTTACCAACAATACAATCAATGATAATGCGATGAATGACGCTTTATCCAATCTCTTAGTGCACTATGAAACAATTATTGATAATTTACAGCAGAAAGTTGTTTTCAACCATGCAGTGAAGAACGACTGCATTCAGCATTATCGAGAGCTCTACGATCACTATCATATTATGATGGATAATCTAGAAGCAATGTCTCAACTCTTCTCGGACTACTCAAATATAGTTGCAAGGATTCTTAATCGTGCAAATAAAGAGAGTAGCAACACTTCATCGACGTCAAATCTCATGCAAGATAAGAAACTTCTTTTAGAGAGCAAAATTAAGATGATCCTTGATAATGCCTTAAAAGAGCAGTTCCAATTATCGAATGTAAAATTGCAAGAAGAAACTGAATGGTTAGAGGAAAGATTAGGACAAGAAAAGGTGGAAGTAATGACAGCGAAGGAAGCACAAAAGAAACAAATGATTGAAGAGAAGGAAAAGATTGCTGCGATCATTAACACGTATCAAAGAAATCTTCAAACTTCTGAGAAAAAGAATGTTAAATTACAACAAGATATTATTGATTTGAAAGTACAAATCAATCAGTTATTGACAAAACAACATTCGAATAATACACCTCTACCAGCTGTTAAAAAGGAAAGAGACGATCAGCCTGAAACAGCGGTACCCGAGTCTATAGATATCAATCGCTCTCTTCCTGTTTCAACCTCGAATAATAATGCCATGTATGAGAGTTTGGCAAGTGAGATTAGAGAGTTGAAACAGCTTTTATTACAGCATGATAATGTCCCAGGCAATCGAGATAAGAATCCTCTCGCTTCCTTATCTCGCAGGCCTTCAAGTCAGCTAATAGAGGTACTGAAAGATGTAATATCGGGAAAGAATTCTGGGAAAGCCACACCACAACCTCCTTCAATCCCCAAAGACACTGTGATTGGGGGCTTGGCTAGTGGTCGTGCAACTGCTTCCTCCCTCAAACCTTTAGAGGAGGAAGAGAGCTTTTTAAAGCCGGCAGCAGGAAAAGAATCTTTGCTACCTTTAAAAGAAGGTGACATTATTCAACTCCCTGTCGTTGCGTCGACGGCACCTGCTCAACCGGTATTAGCAGCCTCACCACAGAAAGTTGAACACCCTAGCCACTTAAAGGTTCAATTAATCGAAGCTGAGGAAAAAGTCGCACAACTGTCTTCAAAGCAAGTAGCGTTAGAGGAAGAATTGCGCTCTTATCAGAATTATATGAAAGAGATAATTCCTCAATATCAAAAGCAAATAAAAGCACTTCAACAGAAACAAAAACAAGCACAACAGAAGGCTCAGGCAGCCACAGCGACAACAACTTCGACAGTAGATGATGCAGCGATCAAATTGCCTGCGATCAGCAAGTAGTCTCTTAAAATATGTTTATTCTATGATGTAAATAATTTATTGGTTATACTCTTTATATGATATGATATTACAGAAAACTCGAACTATTGGGATGCTACTAATTCACTCAATTCTCGTCGAATCAATTGGCATTTGTTCTGCAGATCTTGAGCACTATCGATCTCTTCTTGTGATCCTCCATCTGACACTCGCATCAATAGTTCTTCCAACTAACGAGAATATTTGATAAGACGACATAGAAATCAATATGCGATGTTGAACAATACCTGCTGCTCAACCACATTTATTGCATCCTCTAACTCTGGGATTGTGACATCCGCAACAACTTTGTCTTCTTGCAAGGAAGCAGAAGTCACAATAAACTCACATTGATCAGATGAGGATTTCGATGGAGAAGGAGGTTTACTTGATTGTGAAGAAGAGGAAATAAGAATTCTTTTGCTTAACAAGTTTCGTCTGTCTTCATCACTTTCGAATCGAAGCAGTTGTCTCAAGAGTTTTACTGGGTTGCTGACAAGCTTGTCTTGATATTCTGCAATAAAAGCACGAAGATAAGACAACAACTGAATTATATTCTCACTTCCTTTATTAACTATCGCATTCTCTAAATTCATTTCTAAAATCATTAAAAAGGGTAATTGAATTTCATTTCTACTCAAATGATAGAGTAGTTTAGCTTCCATTTCTTTGATATCGTTGAAATTCATGATCACCTTAAATAGCTCTTGAGCTTTTAAGAGTTGTTGCTGTCGTTCTACATTAATTTCATATCTAATCTTACCGTAAAAATCTTTGGTCTCTTTCTCAGTGGATAGTGATATCTGTTGGGAGAGGAAATGATCAAAACTTTCGTCATAGAAATTCATCCAAGGTAATATAATCTCTTTTATGTTGCCTCCTTCATTATTCGTACTTTTGGTCGCGTTAACGATTTGACTGAGTAATAATTGATTTCTCTCAGTGATGTAGTTTGCATGGGGCTTTTCAGCTGATCGTAGTTGCACTAATTGACTTTTAACAACATTCCTTCCAAAGTTCCATGGAAGCTGAAACGCTTGCAATGGCAGACAAAGAGCGATAATAACCAATAGCATGAGTACTGCAGTAGGATAATGTTGATGTGGTAGTTTCATGTCTTATAATAGTCTCTTATTATTATATATATTATTAATATTGTATTGCTAGCTCCATATATATAGTATCTACGTCATTTCCTTCTCTTTATATAATGGACTCTTGTTTAGGGAAGTTTAGGAAAATACGTTATTCGTAATGTAAATTCACGGAGATCGGCATTTCGGGTTTCAAAAAAGTAAAACTGAAAAGAGTTCACTTGAATTTCGAACAATCTATTGACTCATTATTGCAAGGAAGAGAGGGAATACTCAAATATTCTTCCTTTCAATATGTCAAATACTAGAATAGAAGAAGTTCCTCCTGCTGGAGTAGAGGCAAATAATGCGTTTCAATCAATAATCCCGATCATTTCCAAAGAATTTGAGAATATGCCAGACGGGAAACAAATTCTTGAGAAACTTATTCAGCGTTTCACGAGTATGTTTGAGAATCCACCTCAACAAGATTTTGAGTTCTTTGGTTGTAAAAGATTCGCTCTTGATGAAATTCGGATCACACTCTTCCGACCACTTCCAGATCAAGTAACTTTCTTCTCCAGAGGATTACTAGCTGGTTTAAATGCACCAAAGGATCATTCACTGAAAAAGACTTCTTCTTTACTTTTGACTTTAATTTATCTTGTTCACAGGTAAGATTGACACCTGCTGTACACTTCTGACTTCTTTATAACTAAAACAGGAAAAATTTGGATTTCGTGAAGGAATTCATTATAAGCGATGGATTTGAGGCATTAATAGAATATTTAGATGTCGAAAATCTCTATGAAAGATCACAGGCGATGGAAACTTTGATGTCGCTGACTGATTGTGATTTCTTTGATTGGTTCGCCACTCCTACTACAACTGAGCATCAGCAAATACATCTCAAACTCATTACGATTCTCACTTCTTTGACGGCTTCTAACAATCAGAATTATTTTATTGAGAAACTAATCAAGAATCGAGCTTCTTCCTATCCTGGGGGGTCGCTGAGAGCATTGCAATTGCTCGCATTCTGGTTGAGTTGGATCCGCGCGCTTTATACTGAAGATCATCGCTTGGTTCTCAGCAGTAAGCTATTAGCTGAAATTAAACAATGGTCCCATCCTCACGAGCAGCTGAGCATTGAAGGGAGTGAGGAAGGAGAAAATGAAGATGAGTTGAAGTTAGCTCAGACATTATATGAAGACTTCAGCGAGAAACAATTCGAAAATCTTACTCAAGCAGACAGAGATAGCTTTGAGCATATTCCTAATTCTAATGATACTTTAACGGTTTCGGGTGTTCAGAAGCCTGAGTTCAAGGAAGGATTACCTGCTTTACAATCATTGGACATTAAAGGTGCGCTGGAATCGAAGCCCTCTCAAGCGATCAGTAGTCCGACTTTTGAAGTGACTCCAACCATTGATGTTGCTATCAAGTATAAAGCGGAAGGTAATGAGCACTATAAAGCTGAGAAGTATGATTTAGCATTGAAATCATATCAATATGCGATGAACACAGTTCACTCTCTGCAGAGAAGTGATGCTTCCTTGAAGAATGAAGAAGACTTTGAATCTTTGGTGATTACCTTACATACAAATATTGCGAACACAATATGGAAGATTTGGGCAGGCGAGGAGGAAGCTGAAACGACATTGGAGAAACCTGATGCTGATAAAAGTCGATCAAATGATATTCAAGTGGAACAATTCTTTGAAGATATTAAATTCCATTGCGAAGAAGTATTACGATTATCTCCGAATCATGTGAAAGCAATGTATCGTCTTGCCAATGCTTATATCAAGAAGCAACAGTTAAAAACTGCTTACACTTTGATCACAACCTTCATGAAGCAGCTACCTAATGTCTCCTCCTCTATGAGTAATTCCTTAGAAGACACTAAACTCTTTGATCGATTGAAAAGGAAATGTATCGCGCTTCAATTATATCAATTATCTTCTGAGGATGCAGAATTTGCCTTTGAAGAGTGGAATTTCACTGTTTATGATATAATTTATTTGAAATCGCTTCTGAAGAGGCTCCAAGTGTCTGAAGCTGTTCTTGTCAAGCTAAATATTCCATTATCAAAGCTTCCAAGCCAGGAGAAGGTCGTTGGACATAAAAGATCTGCCAAAGTGGAGGAGAATTCTGATGAACAATCATTTACGACGAATCAAGATCTTTTGCAAGAGATTCCAAGGCAGCAAGATATGATTACTCACAAGGCACCGAAGTCGCAAGTGAAAATTTTGAAAATGAAATCATCTGATCGTAAGCTAGTTACTCAACTAAGAACTATTGGGAAAACAATCAAAGAATCTTATGAAGCTAAAACTCCTCTTGAAGAGTTAGAGGGGTCGTTAAGACCAGGGTTTGAGGTAGGTGAAACCTTTATTGCATTTCTTTCTTTTGATCGTGTTCTAGGTGATAAAGGAGTTATGGAGTCATGATTTGAAGTTGAAGGATATTTATGGATCGTTGATTGATGAGAATGATCTTCTCTATCTTTTCAGTTTATTAGATTTGGTCCTTACCCCCATCACAGATCTGACGATGAAAACTTCTTTTGCTTTATCATACAAGGAGTGGATTGGAGGTAGCGAGGTGATGAAAGTAAGTCATAAAACATCACTTCGTTTATAACATTGTTGCTTATTGTTGTAATTTAGGTTTTAGAACAATTATTAAAGTGTGAAAGGATTCAATCGATCGTGTTTTCGATGAAATATGATTATGAAGAACTATTTATTCAATTGAAACAACTTACAAGTCAACTACTCAATGAAGAACACGTGAAAGCAATTAAAGGAAATCAGAAACTATTGCAACAGTTCTTAACATTAATATCTTAAATAGATTTGCTTATGTAGGTTTGAGTAAGGCTCATTGGATCAACTCATCGCTGGAGTTTAATGATTTTATCGTTTCAAGTTGTGATGGTGCTTTCGTTTCTTCATCTTCTTCGTCGAGAAGTAATTTATCTTCTGGGCTTTGATATTTAACTTGCTTTCCTTGTTCTTCCTCATGGATATGCTTATATTCTTGGACTGCGAGCTTCTCAATACTTCTTTCACGAATTTTCCTTGATAAACGTCGACAAAAATATCCACCGAAGACTAACACTAAAAACGAGGCGAGAGATACGAGGACAATCGCTTCAGTGCTTATCGAATGAGTTTCAGAATCATTTCCATGCTTCGTTCTGTTATACGCAGAAGTCCGATAGTCATCATCGAAGGAATATCCAGCGCTATGAACAGCCATATTTCATGCAGTATACCTATTCGTGCTCTATGAAAGCTCTTTGATCTCAAAATGGTGTTAAGTCACATCAAATAAATCCCTCCTCAAACTAAACGATCGATTGAAATCAATCGTCTTGGAAAACGATGTAATAAACGACTTCATTTGATAGAAAAGATGATGAAGTCTTCCTTTCTGTTTGTATTGATTTGTCTTGCATGTTTTCATTGTATTTATTCGTATAATAAGTCAAAAAGCAGAAGGAAATTGACAGAGTCTCCCGAGGAAGTTTATCAACAATTAAAGGAATCACAAGCATCGATTAATAACTCCACAGAAGCCTTTTGTTTTCATGGACCATCAGGAACGAAAAACTCTTTTATTAAAAACGAATACAGTAAATATGTTAAGAATCATAATGTGTTAGTGTACCCTTTCTGCTTGATGGTGCGAGAACTAGGCAATCGTTTGGGTAATTACTTCCATGAAGTCGCCTGTGCTGAAGCTAGCGGATTACATTTTATCACTGTCCATCCTCAATGGGATATCACAGGTGCTGTTACCAGTAATAGCACAAAGGTTGCTAGTGAATCGTCTCGTTTGGCCTTTCTCCAAGGCCTGCCTGACATCATCGTTCACCCTCACGCAGTCGACAAAATCACCGCTCGAAACAAACTCAACCACGAATGTAAATGTAATCGATATTGTTGGCAACATTTACATGCACCTTGGGTGAACCGAACTTCCTCCATACGTCAGTATATGAAGAATGCACTACAAGCCTATTACAACGTCATCCTTCCTCAAAACCCAACCACCAGTATTGATCCTGACGTAGATATCACCAATGCAAAAGAGACCTCCAGTCTTCCTCTCATCCCTGACGTAGCCATTCAGTACCGTTGTGGTGATAACATCGCCTTCAGCTATCTCTATGGCATCCTTCCCTTCACTGCCTTCGACCAGATACTAGCCAACTACACCAAAGACAATCAGATCCGATACCTCTACGTCCTTTCCGATCATCCTAGTCGTGCCAGTCATTCTCCCTATACAAGTCGCTGCAAACTTATCTTAGAGAAGTTGTTGGAGTATTTGAGTGAGAAATTGCCTCCGACTACGACCATCGTCATTAAACGAGGAGGAGATTTATTCCTGGACATGATAAGACTCTCTCGAGCAAAGGTGATGATTTGCTCTGCATCTACGTATTGCTTTTGGCCAGCTTTAGCGACTGATGGACAAGCTTATTTCCCTGTGACGTCATTAATTGCTGGTGCAGATACCATAGAGTTAGCGCCTGACTTTGGACCTCGATTCCATTGGATCAATGATCCAAAGATCATTTCTAACTTTAAAGGTATTCGGCCGTGGACCGGGATTATTGATATTCTTATGGGGAAGAAAGCTCCTCCGTCATAGACTGAACACTATAAACTCAAGAGATGTTACATTAAGAAAGAGAAAGATTCTCTGTTCATTCAGCATTTTTTCGCCTTTATTTTATTAAAATGAAAAATGATTGCTACCTTTCGCATTTATTGACTCTATAGTCAATTTCCGCTTTCTTAAGGAATAATCTTTCCATAATCTAACAATTATCGCGGAGATCATTGCATCGACCATGTTCGTTAGTAGATTTAATAGGAGATAAATGGAATTTTTGTTGATTTATATTAGTCTAATAAGAAACACACCAGCTGTGACAAAAAGATGAGGACTCGTCGTCTTTTTACCAAATAATGAAAATGCTATCTACTCGTATACTACAGACAAGCACATACAATGATGACAGGGAGCGACTACCGGGTAACAATCTCTCCATCTACTTTCAATCAAAAGAATGTTGAAAATCGATTAGGTTAAGTGCGATGGAGAGTTATCGAATAATGTGCTGAGAATGAAAGCTTGTGATAAAATAGGTTCAACTTCTTCCTCATCCCAATCATGTGTTGGTAAGTCCTGTAAAAAGATTAAAATCTCTTGGAAGTTCATTCCAAGGAGACGATCTTTGAACATCTTGAGCATGACTACACAGACATAGACATGAAAGTTCTCGAAGCCACCATGCTCCTCAGAGAAGTATGTATCCCATAATCGAATGATAGATCGAAGTGGTAATTCTCTAATCAATGCACAATTCATCCAACGAAATGAGAATTGAATATACTGAATTCCTTCATTCATAAAGTGGATGTGAAGTTCATTGTCTAGTCGGTGAACGAGATCTTCTAATCGCATGACCATTCGCTGGAGTCCCGGCTGAGAGAAGGTGTAATGGTCTTGGATGTTATCCATTAACTTTGTAAAGCACCAATAGCTATCTGCTTCTACATTAGCCTAGATGAAGAAAAAGTGTTAAAAGTTTGAGAGGAAACTTTATCAACAAGAACTTACTATTACAGTTGGGTCGAGTGTCGCCACGTCACATCGTAGCGGATCTTCTGTATAGTTTTGCATACAAATTAATAATAATGGGGTTAAAAGATCATTCATTCCTTGAACATATCCACTAGCAGGATGACGGATAGACCAGATATAGAGAATGCGCTCCATCGCTTTCCTCACTGCTTGTTGATGGAAGAAAGGATTATTAGGACATGTGCGCGGTAAATCCACTAATATCTGACGCAAGGTTTCACCCTCTTGTGTGGTTCTATCTGCCTCTGAAATGGTGAAGTAGGTTGGAATCGAGTCTTGATATTCTTTCCGTTTTCGTCGAATGTTATCTTCTCGTCGATCACGCTTGATTGGCAGGTAACCCAGTAAAATCTGCCAAACCATTGGTCTTAGATGTGATGGAACACCATTCCAACTAATCTTCCTTAATGCATTCATGTCGACGGTATCGACCGAGAGAATCTTCTCGAACTGTGCTAGCTGATAGGTGCTCACCTTCCGCCCTTGATTAGGTGGCTTAGAGACTGGATTTGTAGACGGAGCGAAAATTCCGCTTTTAAGAGATGAAGATGTAGCAGTAGAAGCGGATGAGGTGTCAGGATCGGATGGGCTGCGAATAATCTTTAAGATTCCTGGTACAGGTCTTGAGAGGCCAGTTTCGACGTTTTTCTTGATTCGGTTAAGAAAAGCAACTGCTCCAGGTTGTTCTTTATCATTTGAATCAATTGGATTTGGCTTTTGCGAAGTATTTTTCTCCATGGAGGCGGTAAAGAGAGACATCTTCCTCTCCGTAAAGAACTAGGAAAAGAGTTAATTAATACAAAATGCTTGAAATGACGTGAAAATTCACAAGGAATTGTAATAAACTTCAATAAATATATAAACAGATAAAGATGAATAATAGTCCTTCCTCTAACAAATCAATACAATTATGAATAAAATGGAATTAATTCAAGTAATAAAATCCAAACAAAACAAAACAAAAGATTAAAAAAAAAACGTAAAACTATTTTAATCAATTCATTATTTCGAACAAAATAATAAAGCATTTCCTTTCAGATTTACAATGAATAATCTCAGAAAATTCTTGATAATTTTCAGGAAATATGAAGGAAAAGCGATGTAACCATTAACACTGAATCAAGCAAGAATCATCACGATCTTTAACGAACTTTACCTGCATTATTCTCTGTTAGACGAACCTTTTAACCAAGAAAATGGGTAAGAATTATTCTTAAAATGCTTGATTCTCTGTAAATTTCATCATAATCTCCTCTTAGCATTTAAGATTTTTGATCTTGTCAACACCATCTATGGTACTGGATATATCTCCGAAATCCGCTCTGACTGCTATGTTGTCCTTCTGACAAACTGGGCCTTAGCTCAAGGTCAATCCCCAACTTTATATCTTCAAGAGGATGCCTTGAAGTAAGTCGTGTATATGTGTTAAATTTGCTGTACTTTAACTCTCTCTCTATTTCAGGCCAATTACTGATGCTTTACCAGGAACTACCATCACCACCCCATTTGGCCCTTCTCAATTATTAAAGATTCGTGCTGATAATGTACATGTCGCTAAGCCTATCCATTGGAAGTTAGCAAATAACGCTGCCCCAACTTTGTTCTTACAGCCTGAGGTCATTGGATTAAACCAGACCCCTGGATTACACGAGGGAGATGAAGTAATGACTGTTTACGGTCAAGGATATATTGAAAAGCAACGTGAGACTGATTTCGTTGTGAAGTTAAGACACTGGAAGCTCGCTCAAGGACAGTCTCCTACCTGCTACCTTCAAGCAGCAGCCTTAGTTAAGATCCCTGGATTAACTGTCGGTAGTTACGCCAAGACTGTGTGGGGATTAGTGAAAGTTCTTGAAATTCGTAGAGATGGTACCCATGTCTGTCAAGCATCTCATTGGAATTTAGCAAACAATAAGCCACCAACCTTATATCTCGCACCAGAAGCCTTTGCTTTGTTAAGCATCAAGCCATAAGGAATGATAAATGCTATAATATATATCTGATTTTTATTTTAGATATTAAATAATACAGAGTTTTGAGTCGTAATAATCAGGGTATTCGTACTATCTCTCGTTATTTTTCTTTGATTGTTTGTTGGGTAGTTTCCTATTACGAAATAAACTTCGCTTCTGCAAGGTGGAAGATGGTTCCTCCTCACTTTCCTTCTTCCCAAGCCAGTAAGCCCAACCATATTCGAGACCGACTTCGATTGGCTCGTGATTCCTAATGACCACATCTTTGACGAAAAGAACAACAGGCCAGGTTGGTACGAGCCTTTGATCACGCCACTCCAACCTCCATATTAACTGTAGAATATTACTTTCCCTCGACCTTGCTTTATATGCTACTTCATTCATTTCTTTCTCATCTCTACCGAAAGCAAGGTCATTAGCGAACATTCCCAAGTTAAGTATGGAGAGATCATTCGTATCTTCGATAGGGAAAGGAACGAAGAAACGGTTCTGATTGTCCGATAAATCCAAAGAAATAGATAACTCTGATTTATTAAAAGAGAAAAGATGTCCAAGAAATACTTTAGATATCTTTTCATCCAACTTTGATGGATCAAGTGTGGTGAAATTAACACCTGTCACACTCTCCACCACTTCAAGCAAGGAATGGATCTCCTTATTAAATATTACTGCTGCCTCAGGGTGAGAGAGAAAACACCCAACTGTTTTATCTCCTTCTACAAGGCTCTTAAACTCTCCTTTGCTGTAGCCGCAGAGAATCGTGCCTTTGGGGATCGTTGATTCCATCACTGTCTCGTTAGCGAGAGTAAGGAACAGACCTCTTCCATCACAAACTGTAGATTTTCCCACCATTAGACTTATACCGAGCTCTTGCAAATCAAAACCTCGTTCTATTAACTCAAAGCGACCTTGGGGTCCAGTAAACGGAACGGCGACCTCTTCTTGATCGAGCGTCGGGAAGAACTCTGGTGAATTGAACAAACATCTCCTGACTCTTCGATAATTACGTATGAAAAAAGATGTTGAACTGTTGAAACATATCAAGATCAATAAGAACAGTGTGATAGATGTACGAATATTGTCATCATTTTGAACAATTCGATTCATCCCATCCAAAAACGATTCAAAAACGATTCAAACGATAGTTTCATCACTTCACACTACAATTGATTCCTTGATTCATTGCCTCACTCAGAGGTCGGGAAATCCAAGGCAAATCTATTAGAAACAAGTAAACTTGAGATGTGCTGTGCTTAATCTTTTGGAGAATTCGAGTCATCAAGAGATATCTATCTTTGCAAGAGTTAAATTCTGACTCAACCAAACTCACAGACCCTCCTACACTTTCCCTAACGAAGTTAGAAAGGTAGGTAACACTGAAACAACGAATATCCTTGAATTAAAAGAACTCTTTGATCTTCAATCAGAATGGAACATGAAATATTACTCGAACCACATTATTCCACCACTAAAACCCCTGGTCACCTGCAACCTAAACCACGCGATGAACACGAATGGTCAGAGCATTTAGATGGATTCTCCTCCTTAAATGCTCATTCGAAGTCCAATAAAGATCATCCGGTAGAAATTTGTTGGGATATGTTTGAAATCCCTATCTTATTGATCTTAATTGCGATTATTTCTGCTCTTTCTGCTTTTCTAACGAATATGTTTGTCAATTTTGGTAATTCGTGGCGATGGAGTTTAGTAAAACATGTTGATAATTATGAAAGTTGGGTAATTTATTGTATTTGGTGTTTAATCTTTTCTCTATTAGCATCTTTTGTCACTCAAACCATCTGTAAAGAAGCGAGTGGTTCTGGTTTACCTGAAATGAAAACAATATTATCTGGCGTGATTAAACCTGTATTATTATCTATTCGTTTAATTATTGCTAAAATTTTTGGATTAAGTTTATCTTTAATTGCTGGATTATCTGTAGGGAAGGAAGGACCATTCGTTCAGATCTCTGGTGCTATCGCTGATCAACTCATGCGATTACCATTCTTTCAACATGTTCGACGACAAGATACCAAACGATTAGAGGTTATAGCGTGTGCGTGTGCTAGTGGTGTGTGTGTCACCTTTGGAACTGCCTTCGGAGGAGTTTTATTCAGCATAGAATTTACTTCTTCCGCCTATCTGGTCAAAACATTACCAAAGGCATTTCTAACAGCGGCAGTTGCAATGATTATCATCTATTGGTTAGGTGTCACCGAGAAAATTGAATTATTTGATGAAGAAATTCAAACAAAGAATCTTTCACCAACATTTCGTGAATTAATCGCATTCGTCTGTATTGGTATTATATCAGGTTTATTAGGTGTATTATTTGTAACCATTGTTGAATTTATATCATCATTAAGAAATAAATGGTTAGATTCAACGAAATATTCACGTTCTATTGTTTCTTTTCGTTCTTATCTGATGATAGCCTTTGTCTCTCTCTTAACATCTATACCAATGTATTATGAATTATCAACTTTCCCATTTTTTAATAATACTAATGGAGCGAATAAAACAATTATGGATACATTATTTCAAAAATCTGATTTAACTGATATTTCTACTTTACTTATTCCTTATTTCATTTATAAGTTTCTTGCTACAGCGGTGTCAGTGACACTTCCTTTACCTGTTGGTTTATTTACACCTGTCTTCTTAACTGGTGGGATATTAGGAAGAATTATTGGTGAAAAGATTTGTGAATTACCAATGTTTGATAATTATTTTCCATGGGAATATTCTTTATTAGCAGCTGCTGGACTAGCGACTGGTGTGACAAGGTAATACCCTTATTACTCTCCCTTCCTCCATTTCTTCTAATTCTTTCTCTCGTATCTCCCTCTCCTTAGAGCTATTTCAACCGCTGTTATTGTGTATGAATTGGCAGGGAAATCTCATCTTCGCCTACCATTATCAGGTATAAGTTTCACCTCTCACAAGCATTGACCATTCAACTCCTTCTCAATCAGTGGTTGTACTGACAGCATATTTTGTTGGAAATCGTTTCTCTAAGAATGTCTATGATGCTCTGATTGGTAATTATGATAAGAATCTTATTATCGTCCTTCCTTAAATGTCCACAGATACTAATGGCACTCCATACATGCAAGACCTACCCAAAGACCTTTATAATATTCCCGTGGCGAATGTTATGATCCCAATCAATCAATCCCATGTAAGCTATTCACAATGTTTCCAGTTGTTACTAACAAACATTCAACCATCTATGAAGGTCTTAGCACTTGATTCCACCTACAGAGAAGCTTACAAACTCTTGAAAGCAATGAATGCGATGCATGGATCGATGAAAGGACGAGGAGATAGATCTGTTGATATGATATCCCAAGAAAATGATCTCACAGCAGCGTACCATCAAGATCTTCATGCATATTTGAGGACAAAAGATTCGTTACAAGTGGAAATCCCTCATATTGACAAGACTAAGCCAATCTCCATCAAACACTACTCTCCCACAGTCATTCCCATCGTTAAGACAAAGAAGTCGATGGTTATTGTTGGGGCTATTTTGAAGGAAGATCTTGAAACTTCTGTCAAGCGACTTGTTAAGATGATTCAAGTGACTCACAGAGCACCGGTAAGCGAAGAACGATTAATCTCCTTTGATAAGTCTCTCTTAATTCTTTCTCGTAGATTATTCTAGGCAGATATAGCAGTCAAGATATTCCTGAACCGTAACATGAACATCATAGCCTCTCTGCGATTATTCCTGATGATATTCTCAGTGATATAGAGGATGGCAGAGAGTCGAACCATCATCCTCACACCCACAATCATCGAATGAATACCATCGTCTCTCCGTCGTTTACCACAGAATCCTCACCTTCAGTGTCGAATCATACCCCTTTTCGACGTGAAGGAGAGCGAGTAGAAGACTTGAAAGACGGCGAGGATCCCCCTACTTACTATCAGTACGGCGCAAAAGACGATAATCCCATTACACCTCACTGTAGCAGTAAGAAAAGGAAGATGAACGGAAGTAATACAGTCTCCGATGCCTTGTCAATTAATCGAAAGATTTTATTCATTGAGAATGAGAAGACGAGAGATTATAACAAGAAACCTACCTCATTAATAAAGAAATCTTCTCGGAGTGACTATTATAGTCAAGACTTTCCTACCTCATCAGACATCGATGGAGATGAGGATGAAGAACAACAGATGTTGGAAGATCCCTATATGAGTGAGGTAATGAGAGTATTTTGCCGAATGGCTTCGGATCTTTTTATGATGTTATCTTCTTCTTAGAGGATTCAATTCATATTAATCACTCATGGAGGTCGTAAGATTACTCCCGTTGCTTTATCTCCTGGTTAGTCGAGTCTCTTTCAACTTATACTGTTTCTCATTCTTCTCATCCCCATCCCCCAGAGACCTATGATCACTCTGCCTCATGGAAGACGATTGCTTTAGCTGTGCCGATAGATCCTTCTCCCTATCAGGTACCACAGAGAGCTCTTTTCTCACACCACACCCCCTAACATTCCCCCTCGATCTGGTTAGATTGTGGATAGTATGCTGTTAAATAAAGTCGAGCTTATCTTTCGGATGCTTTCTCTCAACCAAGCTTATGTGACCAACTCTGGCAAGCTCGTCGGAATCATTAACCGTGCGACCCTTCGAGAGTTCTTAGGGAAGTATTCTAAGAGACCTATTGATAAATGTTTGTTGCTTATGAGATCTATTACGACCTGTCTGTTCTGTGGTAGTGGCAGTGGTAGTAGTGGTAATAGCTGGAACTCTCCTTCTTCTTGTAATACCATGCCCTCCTCTCCTATCTTTACTCATCATCACCTCAATGGATATCAGAAAATTCCTTCTACGGAAGGGTTGATGAAATAACCATTCTTGTATTCTGTAAATAATAATAAATTCAATGTATACCAGTCGACTACTGTCAGAGTCACACATTTAATGTTAGGATTTATCGATTAGTGTCATTTATCTTTCTCATCAATAATTAGTTCTTATTTGGACTATTGCTCTCGTCACTACTTGTAAAAGATTTGAAGAAATCGTTGATCTTCTGATTCCATCGACTCGGATTCGTCAATGAGGAATCTGTCGATGACGCTGAAGGGGTGGAAGTGAGTAAGAGGTTGTTTTCTGCCTGTGTAGATAACAGATAGAGATCATCATCGCTCTTTCTCTCAATCTCTGAGAATAGTTTCTTCAAGTTAATTCTTTTCTCTTGGAAGCAGCTGGGGAAGAACTCCGGGAAAAATCGCTGATAAATGAAAGAAAGATTAAATCAATTAACTTCTTTCACTCGGTCTTACCTGAATGAAGGAGAAGACTAACACGTGTCCGATTGGAGTGAGAGGGATGATGAGAATGATGGTGAAAGGAATGAGTGTGAGGAGGTCTTTGCCAGTTCTTCGCATCGCATTTACTTCTCTTGGCTTCAGTGTATATCCTTGAGCCGCCCTTAAGATGAGAATCCAAGCATACTGTACGTCAGAGAAGAGGGTTTTGATTCCATCACCGAAATAAGCTAGGCCAGCCCTACAACAAGACAAGAGAATGATGACATCATCTGAGTCTATGAAATTTGCTTACTTGATCTTCAGCAAAGTCTCTGACGTCACTTTACCAATCGATCCCCAGTCAAATGTTGGCTTCAGTTGAGCGTCTAATCCGAGGCGAGTCTTTAAATCGATCACCTAGACAATGGAAGATGTCAGACATACAGTATAACAAAAAGAGTGAGACTTGCTACATACCTCGTTAGTGATGAGATTTAACTCATCTTCATCGATAAGAGAGACGAGATCGTCAGTAGATTCACTGATCATCAAAGCATCTACATTCGAAAAAGCTGGGGAAGTGTTGTTCTCTGGCGTAACAGCACCGTTAGAAGGAATGAAGGAGGATGCGTACAAGGCGAGATCTTGATTGATTAGAGCTGAGAGTTGCTTATCAATCAACGTCACTTCAGCAATAATTGGCCTTTGTTCTGATGGATCAGCTGAAACCTCTAACTCTTGTATGATATAAGTACAAATCTTCTCCATGTCTAAGTTAAGGTTCATGATCTGAATCTTCTTTGATAATTCTTTCATATGAAGGTTTAAGGTCCGAATTCTTGTTAAATGCTTGTTATACTGGTCGCTATTGTTATTATTATTGTTGTTATTGTTATTATTGGCTCGTTGTTGTTTGAACTCATTGGTGATGGCATTTCTCTGGTTTGTTAGTTTTTGTAATTGTTCTTTCATCGCTTGAACGATCTGTGATAATTGTTCGATTTCTTTTGTTTTTGGTAGTTTTGCTTGAACAGGGGAGAGTAATGATTGCAACGAGACTGATCCTTCGCTATCTTCACCTTTTCCATTCAATCTCTCCCAAAGCTCAGAGCCAAACTTCGCTACCTCTCTACCTGACGCAATCGTTCCATCCCAATCAACGGAGCCATCTTCACGAACTAATAGACGGAAACTAGTCAATTTATTCATTCCTGCACTTCCAACCTCAGTTCCCTCGCCATCAGTTGAGGAGGATGATGATGTTGTCAAAGGAACATTAAAAGTAATTTCATCTTCATTCATTTCTTGAAAATGTTTTGGTGATAAATTTTGTGATATTAATAATAAATCTTCTTTAATAATATTAATACGATGTATTAATTTATTACTAATCTCTTTGGAAGAGATAAAATCTTTATTTAATATTTTTAAATTAATATTTAATTTATTAATTAATCTTTCATAATCAATCATTTGTGTTTGGTTTTCTTTTGTTTTAATTTCTAATCGTAAGGCAAATTCTGATGCTGTAATATCTTTTAATATTTCTTTTTGTAAGAGTAATTCTTTAATTTTTTGTATACGTGGTGATAGGTTCGATGCTGACGTAGGTGACGGTAGGATAGTGGCGAATTTGACTGTTTGTGGTTGGAGTGTTATGGTAGGATTTGTTGTAGGCATTAAATTTAAAGTGTTAGATTGCTTTGGGATTGTTTGAAAGGATCTGGAAGGAGTATACCACATTGGTCGTAACTGTCGATAGAAAGCAGATCCTGTTGGAAGGATTGCCAACAGATAGAAGGAGCAGAGAATTCCAACCATTTGGCTCATAAATCAACGTACAATCTGTAGATCAGGTAGTATGTGGATGGGATGAAAGGGTTTGATGTTTATTGCAAAGGAAAATCAAAAAATTCTAAGAGAAAGAAACAATAAATGCGACACACTGATGCACACTACTGGCGTAATCTCACAAATTACGCCTTGCACGTAATTTTACGAATATAATTTATTTTTTATTTAACATTACATGAATGATAATCGGGCTTCAAATCGTAAGTAAATCTTGAGTTCTAAATATGAAAAGAATGATTAATATTCTTTTTATTCAAGAATAATTAAAGTTAACTCACCTTTTTCGAACAATTTGGATTTGCTCAAGCACTTTCGCCTTAGACGTTCCACCGTCAGAATCTCGGCTTTCAGCACTATTCTCGTAACTCCACAACTGTGAAACATCAGCCTCAAATAAGGGATGTAGTGTCCTGAGATCTTCTAATGTCAGCTCATTCAAAGGAATAGCTTTTGTTTCAGCGAGCTTCACAGCAGCGCCTATAATTTCAATAAGAAAAAGAACAAACTAATGTATATAGAGAATTCACCTGCAATGTGATGAGTTTCACGAAATGGAACTCCTTTTCTAACTAAATATTCAGCAATATCTGTAGCTAACATTTCTGGAACTAATCTGAGCTTTAGTTTGTCCTCCACAGGTTCCATCGTGCTGATAATACCCAACGCAATCAATAAACAATCCTTAACCGTCGAGATTGTATCAAATAATGGCTCTTTATCTTCTTGAAGATCTTTATTATAGGCGCGAGGCAATCCTTTGAGAGTGCAGAGAAATCCTGTGGCGTTGCCAATCACTCTGCCTGTCTTTCCGCGTAATAACTCTAAAGCGTCGGGGTTTTTCTTCTGAGGCATGAGAGATGATCCTGTACAATACGCATCTGCCATCTTTACACCTTGTTGAAGGTTTGTAATAATTAAATCCTCGGCAAATTGAGATAAATGCACCATGAGCAGAGAAGCCCAGTTCATTGTCTCCACAATAAAATCTCGATCTGACGTGGCGTCCAGAGAGTTGAGACTAATATCATCAAAGCCAAGGTTCGTTGCTAGTCCTTTTCGATCAAGTCCAAAAGGGTGGCCGGCAAGAGCACCACTGCCTAAAGGGCAGATGTTCACTCGCTGCCTCACTTGCGTCAGTCGCTCTAAGTCTCGGAGCAATGGCACAATATAAGACATCAACCAATGAGAATAACGTACTACTTGTGCTGGTTGTAGATGGGTGTATCCAGCTTGAAGAATGTGATTGAACTGCTCTGCTTTATCTGCAGCAGTGAAGATGATGTTCGCGAGATCTCCCCTTAATCCGTTGATAGCTTGCCGCAACCACAGTCTCACGTCTGTAACGACCTGATCGTTTCTACTTCTGCCTGTATGTAACTTTCCACCAACTTTACCAACAATCTCGGTGAGTCGTCTTTCATTAGCTGTGTGGATATCTTCATCGCCCTCTTGGATTATGAAGGTTCCATTCGCCCATTCCTCTTTCACTTTCTCAAGACCACCTACTATAATGTCAGCCTCTTCTTGAGTTAAAATTCCACATCGTTGCAAAGCTTGAGCATATTGCTGACTTCCAAATATATCCTCTTTCCACATTGTCTTGTCATAGCTCAATGAGCTATTAAACTTTTCCATGATTGGATCAGTCTTTCCAGTAAATCTTCCACCCCACAGTTTAACAGCCTTGTTTCCCTCGCTCATATCTTTATCTCGCCTTAGTTTCGATGGAATGCCAATGACGAAGGATTTTTTGTTTGAAGAGAAAGCAAAACAAAGTAAAAAGGTCGACTTTTGAACTAATCGATTTTTCTGTAAAAAGTCGATTTTTCTCCCTCTTTCAATTCAAAATTGAAAGAGGAGTGGAGGCTTTAGCTTTAGCTAGCTTTAGCTTCATCTTTGATTGAATCATTCACTTCAGATTAGACTTTAAAGGAGAAGAAGAATGAAAGTGATACTCAATCCTTTTGGAAACGGTCAAGCGAGACTGAACCAGATAGAACTAGCGTGTGATGGAACCTTTCCTTCGTCGTGTGTTCTTGGTCGAAATTCTGTCACGGGATTAGACCAAATGTGTGATCACATTCAACATGTTTCTAGAAGTCATGTTCTTGTCACATGTAGAGAAAAGAAAGTATTTATTGATGTGGTAGCACGACAGGATCACATCGTGTTTCTTAATGGCAGTGCTTGTGAAAGAGGAGAAATCGAGGTTCACTCAGGCGATGAGTTATCTCTTTTAGGCTCTCTAAATTACTTCAACTATAAATTTGAGTTTCATCCTGATAAAGAATCGCTAAAGTCTCCAAATCATACTCAAGAGATCGATGAGATCCTACCTCCTACTAAACGACAAAAGATCGAGACTACTCCGCCTCCACCCGTCCCTGCTCCTTCCTATCAATTTATTTCTATACTTCCTTCTTCCTCATCTACCCCTGCCCCTGTAGCTCCTGTCGCTCCTGCTATTCCTAATAGCTCATCCTCCGTTTCGTCCGAGAAATTAATAATCGAACAACTCTTGAGGCAATACGAATGCGAGATTTGCTATGAAGTTATGGCTTGTGCTTTTAGTCTCTACCCATGTGGCGATTGCTTTTGTTACTCCTGTATTGAAGATTGGGCGAGTAGTTCGAAGAAGAACTGTCCTCATTGTCAAGGCGAATTCGATCTCAAGACTGCAATACCCAATAAGAAAATGGATAATGCTGTCAGAGATTTGTTGAAAAATGATAAAGAACAATTAGAAAGCTGGGAAAAGAGGGTTGAAGAAGGTTTGGAAAGGAGGAAACGGTTTATGGATAAATCTGTCGCTCCTGTGGCCACAGTTGTTGAAGCTCAATTGCCCAATAACACCCACCGAGCTTCAATCCTTTCCCACTTCAGGTTTGTAAATCCGACAGGAGCTGCTCCTGCTCAGCGAAATCAACCTGCATCTACCCCTGATCCCCTCCAAGCATACCCAATCGTGATTCCCCCAACCACCTCAACTTCCACTTCAGTCAACTCCTCGCGGAGAGGAAGAAATTCACGAGCTGCTCTTGCTCAACCCCCGAGTGCTGGAGTTGTTGATCTCACAAAAGATTCTCAACCACCCCTCCCAACTGTTGCACAGACGGCTCTACCGCCTCCTACTTTTCAATTGGTAGGTAATCCCTCTCAACTAGTTCAGAGTTTCCATGAGTTACTGATGTATCCTCCTATTATAGCCGCAATCAAAACGAAGGAACTAACGGATCGATATTATTCTGGCATCTGCCAACATTGTCAGTGTATGATTACTACGAACTATACCCTCGCCCTCTTTTTTTGGAAAGATGGGCCAAGACCATGGCAATCAATTCCTTACCCAGATCGATTTCGCTATGCATGGAACATATATCATCCAAGTTGTATTCAACAATTTAATCGGTTCCTCTCTCAACCAAATACCCCGAACCAGTTTCAAAACAAGAAAATCTCTTATGTCAATGTCAACTTTGTTGAGCAGATGCCAACTGAGGAACAAATGCAACTTCAACAATTACTTCTATGACAATCATGTAACATACATGCATCCACGAACGAACTTGTTTTTTGTTCTTACGTTTATGATTATAACGAATTCGAGAAGCTTTGAAACAATTTATGAATGAATAAGAAAGAGGAAAGAAAAGAAAAACAAAATGTAAATAGAGGGGAATTTGTTGAAGTGAAAACTCCAGTTTTCCCTCTAAGAGTAGTATCATCAAACGAGGCACAATAATAGTCAAATCTTTGAACTTTCCTTTCTTTCGATCTTTTTCTTTATTTCTTTGAATTTAATTCTGTTAAAAAAGGATTTCTTCGCTTCTTTCTCCTCGCTTCAATTCCTTGGAATTGAATTGCTTCTCTGGGTTGTTCGATTATGATGGTAGAATGAGTAGAAAGAAGAAGATTGGGCAATATTGCTGTCATGATTGATTGAAGTAGAAATTACAGAGCATGTTTTAGAGGAGAAGAAGAGAGATAAGGAGCGAGAGAGTCATGAATGGTTCGAACAATCGTTTCTACTTTGGAAAACAGATTGATCTTTTTGCACTGCAGCAATCCAACATCTTCACAATTGAAATCGACTCCTCTCTGATAAAGCTATATGCTACTAGAGAAATTCTTAATCAAACAAGAATAAGAAGGGAAAAAAAACAAGCACAAAAACTAAACATATATTTCAAAGACCAGGTTGACGTCAATAAAACACCAGAAGACAATATTAATTCATAAAATCGAAATTTGAAAGTGGAATATGAAAGTTCGACTGAATGCTTTGGGCAGTTGATAGAATTGCTTTTCAGAGGAAGCGAAACAGATAGAAGGTAATCATATACAAAAGACGCAATCATGTAAGATGACAAGTGATTTAAGAGGTGGTAATCGTGTAGAGAGGTAGAGTGCTTGCGCTACTAAACTTCTGGAATCTCGAATAATGAAGAATCGATTGAAAATTCAAATTTGCATGATGATTAAGAACGACTCGAATAAAATAACAGAAACAATTCAAGAATAATTCAACGCTTCTACACATTAGAACCGATAATGCAAATATAATTTGATTTCAAGGAGAAAAACACGATCAAGAAACAAAGCAACTTTCCACTGAACTTAGCAATATCAAGGTTAGTTTGTGGGTAGGAAGCAGGAAACTAAACTTAGCGGAGGGCAAAGGGCAAAATTGAGAAAAAAAACAATGAGTAGAAATAAAAATAGAAGTAGAACGAAAGGAAAATGAGGCAAGAAAGAGAAAAGCTGGTAAACTAAACAAAAGAATGTGCGACTAACTTAACTAAGAATGAAATCACCACTATTCACAAATAACTGCAACACCATAAACCTTTTTCTATATATATTTTTTGTATAGTTTTTGCTAACTGTCCAAACCAATAATTCGAAAAAAGAATAAATTAGACTCCTATTATCGACTTCCAAAAAACGCTCTGTCATGGAAAGACGACAACAAGGAAATGTGATCAATAATCTGTAATGCAATAATTGACAATTATATAATTTCAATATACAATATTTATAAATTAGGTAATAATATACAATAATGAATTTCCCCCGATGGTTCGAGATATAATACAGAAAAAGATTGCGGGTCCAACTCACTTCTTTCAGACTAAGCGTGGTCGTTTATTGGACTCGAGATAAGATCCTTCACTTATGCTCGTGGCTCTTTCTCTTGCGGGCAATCTCTGCAGATCCTGAAAGCTTGGTGTATCGGAAGGATTATCTTCTACTTCAAGGAAAGAGTGATAAACAGAATTTCCTCCCTCCATTGGAGTATCTGCTGATTGTAGAAAAGGGGTTTCCTCCTGCGTAAATTCATACTCGTTGTTATAGCCGCCATGAGCGGCCGAGGCAGTAGAATAAACAGATTCAGAGCCATTGGTCGGACTTAATGAGGGAGGTGGAGGAGGGAGGAAAGGGGTACTGTCAGGATTAAGGGAGGATTCGATACTGGCGGCGATAGCACCCTTACGAACATGGGTGACAGTAACTTTAGGCTGCTTCGAAAGATTAAACTCGTCATTTTCTTCTTCATACTTGTGATCATCGTTCATTTCTTGATCGGTAAGATGCGAAGGCGATAAAGAGCTACTTACAAGAGCATCTTGAGCAACCTTTAATTCTTCTTGGAAATCGCCGAGTTCGCCGCGAATTTGATCCTTAATAAAATTTTTATTTTTTATTTTTGTTGCTTTATCTGTGGCGAGTTCATAGAGATCGAGAACATCGAAACAAATATCTACATGAAAGGTAAGGCTTGAATAGTGAGGGTTAGAAAGATTGACTTACTTCTTAAAGTAATATGATCAACCTCCTTTTCAAGAAGGCTGATCCACGTGGTTTCCACATGTGCATTGGACCTGTTGATTGGCTTGATTTGAAGAACGATCATGGAAAGATAAAGCATGGCGATCGCGATATGGTTAGACTGGTATTGGAGACATAATGTTGATCTGTAACTATCATTGACGAAATTGATAGCAGTCTGAAGGGCAGAGTGTTTGCTCTCATCAGGGATCAAATCTGTAAATAGAGAAATTAGCCGCCTTCTTTGTTAGAAGAGCAAAATTTCCCTTACTCTTCAAGTCTTTATATTTCCCAGCGATGTTAGGATGGACGACATAGAGATCAAAATTAAGGGTATTGAGGACCAATCGTTCAATTAGAATAACACATTTGTGGAATTCAGATATCGTCTATGAGTGGGAAAATGAGTCCAAGAAAGAATTTGTTAGGTATATTGCTCACCTTTTCATCAGGAAATATGCCTGAATGCCTGATTTCATAATATTTATGAACGATATCCTTGAGACGAATGGCACTTTCTTCCGCTTTAGCAGCAAGAAACAAGCAGGCAACCGAAACTTTCTGAAAAATGGTAACAAATGACGCAAATATTGATAAACACAGCTATCAATATCCACTTACAAAGCGGTCATGAGTCGAGAAAGAGTGAAATAGGAAAAATCGATGGAAATACACCGATGCAGTGGACGTCACTCTTCGATCCAATCTACGCAAAGAGAGAAGACAAAATGAATTCCTTCACATTGAAATGAAATCAAAAAAGGGATTTACTTCGCTGCTGCTCCAAGGTCCTCGAGGAACCAGATCGTTTTACAACGATAAAGTTTTCCTTTCACTCCATCCGTTTCTTCAATGACTTCTTTACGGAAAATCCACTCATTCGTACTAAACATTGAAAAATATCTTGCAAACAAAAATAACGCGACCAAGAAAGGAAAAATAGAGATAGGTTGAACTACGAGTAAGGGGATGCGATAGATTGAGGAGGCTGAGAGAACTTAATAAAAATAAATGATTTTCTTGAATTGTTCGCAGGAAGAAGAAAGTAAAATAATCACCGAATAAAGAAATTGATAATGAACCCTAATGAAAAATTTTATTTGTTTGTGTTGTAATAATTATATTAGATTTTGTTTTTTTCTTTAAAGTTTTTTCTTATTTATATATTTTTTCAAACCAAATAAATTTTTTCCAAATACCAAATTCCTTCCCAAAAGATCGATAAAATAAACTCTGTCTTGAAAGGTAACCCTTGAAACCAATAAAGATAGAATTATTCACTGCGATTAGACGGGGTATCGATTACTTTCCTTTTCCTTCGCTGCTAACAAAGAAAATAAAGACAGCAGACTGTGTCTCACAGTCACACACACAGAGATAACGGCGTTTCTCTCAGTTCCCATCAGCACCACCCACTTACGCATGAGGCGGAAATTAGCGGAACTTCCGCCGAACATTTTACGCAAGTTTGAATTTTTTTTTTTCTTTTTTTTTTAATTGATCTCGCTGATCAGAGAGTAGTTTTCAGATTTATACAGAATTTAACATGCGATTTTCATCAGCTAATAATAACCATTTATAATAATTCTATTCAAATTTGATCGAGTTCTCATAACTTCAGTTGGAATTTGATGACTTAACCAGATTTGCTCTAACGCAGCATATCTATTAGAATCTAGATGTAATGGCTTTCCTCGAAATTGCTGATGAATTTCACCATAGATATCAACATAAGGGGAAGGAAAGTAGCATGATCGCGGTCCATGACTGAGTATGATATGACAATCCTAATAGATCAAAAATTACAATGAACAGGATTCATCAATCATAAGACGAAAGCAAGATTGCAGATCTCACCTGAATTAAGAAGAAAATTCCAACTCCCGCTCCACAACTATAACTGTGAGCATGACACTGACCCTGCCCTGATGCATTTAAAATAGCTCCACATTGAAGACAAATGACAGGATAATCAAATGAGCATTTCGAAGCAACAATTGCATGCAACTTGGAATAATCTTCAGGCAATCGAATCAAATGAGGTCGACCACCTTTAGAAGGATAAAATCGCTTTTCAGGAAGATCGTAGTAATTTGGTAAAAGATCATTGGTTCGATTGCCTGGGTAGGGAGGTGAAGCAATCATCGCCCTTTGGTATTTATGATGATACTCTCCGAAGTCAGTCATCCAAGCTTTCATTACATCACCAACAAGTCTTCCTGCAACCTCAGACCAATTATCAGTCAGAATAAAATCCAATCCAATCATCTTGGCATGGGCTATAATCATCTCATCAGTAATGTTTGTCTCTTCAGTTATCGGGTGAACGAAATGTTCGATTAAAGATGGATCATTCGTCAAAGTTTGGAGATAGGTAGTGCAAATAGGATTCACACTCTTTTGAGTATTTCGAGTATGTAAATGAATTACCGCACGTATGAATAATAGCCACTCACCCACTACTTTCTGGTAATCTTTACCACTCAATGAAGGAATGTCCATCGTTTGGATCATAGTAACAGCGAATATCTTCTGCAAAGAAGGGTGAAATGAAGCTAAATCCTTCGCCGACGAAATAGCAGAACTCGATGCTTGTTGTTGGAAGGGAAGAAGCAGTTGCATCAACTTTGCAAGACCAAACCAAGGTAATATTTTAATTAATTCAAATCTTTCTCCAGCAACACTCATATCAACTCCTTGGCGATAATACAATTGATCGAGTGCTGATGTCAATACAATTAATTCGAATAGAGGAAGTACTAAAAGCGCTGGAATTCTGTACTTAATCCAAAATCGATCATTAATCTCCATATTCAAATGATTGTCGATTAACTGCGATGATTTCCCTAAAATGCTATGAAACAAACTATTCATAACTAATGTTTCCATTTTACTAAGCATAACAATCTCTGATAAGCAGAGGATCATGTAGGAGAATAATTTGATCTCATCTTTGCCAGGAGAATATTTTAAATAATGACGAAAGAGGCTGGGCAAAGACGGGAAAATATTAAAGCTCTTTTCACTATCTCCCTTTTCTCCTTCACTAAGGTAAGAAGTATGAATTTGCAACAATTGCTGAATTTCATCCAAATGATATCCCGGTAATATGTGGTTGGAGTTATCAACCGCTACTGTGTAAGCAAAAGATGAAGTCAACAGCTCGCAAGGGTAGTTTGCATTACGACTGGAATCATTTTCGATGTTTGAAAACATCTCTTCAATCAAACTAAACAAAAATAAACCAGTTAAAGCAGATAATTAGAAAGCTTTATATCTTACCTATCCCAAACAATTCGCCCTTCTAATTCATTCATATGAGGAAAGAGGATCATAGTTCTTTCACGATCACATGAATAAAGTTGCTTCAAGTTGTTGGAATTCAACCACAATTCATTAACAACCGTCATCGCAGAAAGGGGATCCGAAAAGTGAGAGTTCGATGGGGTAACAATAGCAAAGGTAAAGGTAAGCAAATCAGCAGTGGAACTCATCGGAGGAGGAGGAAGAGGAGGGGAAGGAGGAATGACATCCGGCTTATTTGTATGATGAGGGAAAAAGCCGTTGCACAAGCGTTTACACAAAGGACATGGAAAATAACTTAACTCAGCATCGACTATCATATGATTTTGCTGCGTACTCTTCTGTTTCACAGTGTGTTGATACCTCGAATAACAATCTAAGTGCATCAAATGACCGCAAAAACCAACATGAGCATTACTCGAACAGGAATTAATCTTTTGTATTTTATTCTTATCAGGGGAAGGAACTAATTCCAGTGCATGAAAAGCATAGGATGAAGCTAGCGATTCATTATCCTTTCTCTCAGTGGCAGAGCTTTTAGGCCATAAAACAGAAGATGATTGGATTAATGCTAAATATCCTAAACGATTCTCCACAAAGTTCTGATCGTCACGATCAATTTTGCAAATAATACATAAGTGGTCAGTAAAAGTTCCAACATCAGAGGCGATATTCATCTCGTCAGATTCGTTCTCGACACCACCACTGCTTTGCTTACGCGGAGTCTTCCCACTTCCCTCAGCAAGATTATCCTCTTCTACATCCATGGGGTTTAAAGAACTGCCCCCTGTTTTAGTCAAACTCGACCCACCGGCTTCAGTCTCCTCTTCGCTTTCATCTTTAATTTCTTTCTTCCCCACTTCATTCTCATCTTCGTCATCACTGGAGGAAACATCTCCTAACATCTCCAAAAATTTCTTTGCTGCTTCATTCATTGCTCCTAACTGACGGCTGCGACTATCTTCCATCTTCTTTACCTTCTCCTGATGCAGATTCTGTATCGTTGATGTGGAATCTCGCTCAAACATCTCTAATTGTTCTGCACACAAAGAATCTAGCTCGCGACAATTTTGTAAAATCCATCCTAGGTGATATTGATCGGATCGAGTATCAAACGAAGATTTAAATACTTGGTGAAGATCATACATCGCCCTTAAGAAACTTGGAAATTTCTGCTCCAAAGCGGAATCAGTTTCCAGTAGGAGAAAGGTAAAGAATTTCCTTTTATTCGTTTCATAGTTGGATTCAGAGGTTGATAATGATTGTTCTTCTTTCCTCTCTAACAAACTCTGTACTATTAAAGTTAGTAATTGTACAGCACGAGAATAAACAGTATCGTTAAGTGGCAATAGATGCAAAAAGTATCCTTTATGATAGTCGCTCACTTCAGTTTGAGCAATCTTTTGTCGAGCAATAGAAAAGAAAATTTGGCGTAAAACGGATAAAAACTCTTCATGAAAGAACATTTCATCGCGTAATGAAAGGAAGAACGGATGAATCGTTGCTTGTGGCGAGATTTTGATCATTGGTTCTTCTTTCAATGGCTTAGGCTTCCTATCAGCTGCAATCTGATGTAGTGATTTGGGAATATGTGGGAAGCAAGGATCGTACTCTATCCATAAATCTCTCTTGAGGGTATAATTTGGAGGTGATAAAGGATTAATCACTTGTTTCGTCGAAATTTCTGATAATAAACGATCCAACTCATCAGAATTTATTTTACTACTGTCTGGATAACAAGTCAAACATTCCTGTAATTGAGAATAAGTCGTATTCCCACCAGCAAGACGATTAATCCATTCGCGCCGAATTTTGCCTAATAAACGATTTTCAACTTTCTCTGATGGTATTGGAGGTAATTCAGTAACAACATTTACTAATAATTCCAATGATTCTGCTATTAAAGGTGGCAAATAATCCATATCCTGAGAGAACGGTGATAAATAATGACTGTCATGTAAGGAATGGAACAGGTAAGGAGCAATACCATTAAAAGAAAGAAAATATAAAGTTAAGAAAGTTGGTAATGGTAATATTGATAATGTCAACTGTAACAAAAGAACATCTAAATCATAATTAATTCGACAAAAAGGTGGTTGAGAATAATTTAATAATTGATGTTGCATGACAACACCATTTTTTCTCCACAGCCCACATTCAATCTCTTTTGATAAACTTAAAGCACGTAATCCAACCTTCATTAAATACATCACAGAGACTAAATCCCCATTTAAAATATTCTTCATTTGGAGCAAACTATCTGAGAGATGGGGATATTTAACCACTTCAACCACAACATGGGCGAAAAATCGGTGCAGCGGGAAATGGAAAGACTTGACTTGGGACTGAGATAATGAAAGTGGTAATCCTAGAGGATGGAAAATAGCATCTTTCACTCTCTTTATTGGCAATAAATCCTTCAAAAAAGGTGTAAAATCCTTTTCCTTTCTTTGCCAATTAAATACGTAATTCACAATGATTTCAAGCACCTTCCCAACTGATATCATCTCAACAGTCTTATGATTCTGTTTTGTAGATGAATCACTAACTTTAATGATCGAAGACCCTGCAGTTACATCACTAAACCAATTTAGCATATATTCAAATAATGACTGAATACCAATCGCGAGATTGAAAGCATGCATCCAATCCTTCTCTTCATACAAAACATGACTATCCTTCGATCTTAACTGAGGATTTAATTCTTGTAAATAATCTAATATTACAAGCCAATCAGATAAGCATGTCGAAGCAAATAATCGACAAATGTCCGGAATAACAAAAATAATCTTTAAATCACCAACAATTGAACCATAACGGCGATAAATAATTGCAGGGGATTGAAAGAATTGTTTTTCCATAAGCTCTAATGATGATGGCGAAGACGTGTTTAAATAGCGACCACGCTGATGTGAATTTGTCATAATCATTTCTTCTAAAGAAAGTACAGCACCTTGTAAAAAATTATAATGGTAACATATCTCATGAACAAAAACTTCACGATTTAAAAATTGTACTGAAAGGTTAAACATACTCGATCCTGATAAACCATATCCTTTTGAATAATCTTGGCATAATGTTGAATAGGCTAATGTATAGGCGATACCTGAAGTCATCTTAAAAGGTTGATCGGCCATTAATGATAATAATAAATTATGAAAAGATTTTGCGAACTGTTTATCGAAATACATATCAAAACGAATAATTTGATGTAACAAATCTGATGTAATAATGCTACCCATTAATCGACACATTCCATCACAGGCAAGTGATAATGATTCCATCCATAATAATGAGAGGTAAGTGGCAAGATAGTGACATTCACCTTGTTTGGAGAGTGCTCTGACTGTATAACCAGAATTTTGTAAATATGGCATAATACTACTAATTTGAGACATGGTGAGGTTACTTCTTAATCGAATAAATCCACGAGTTTGAAGTAGGCTCAAATCTTCCTCTGGTGGTGCTTGAAGGATGTTCTGAAAATCGGGGGAAGTGTAAAAAGATTGAAAATCATTAATTGTGTGAAAATCATCGTAATAGAAGTTCAAACAATACGTTTGACTTGATGAAAGATCAAATAAACTTCGTTGGGAACAAGTTTTACTAAATTCAATCAGATTTTTTAAGAGTAATTGAAACATTTCTAATGCTGTGGTCCTCATCGCGGCCGGTAAAAAGCTTGTAGGATCATCATGAACTTTCCCATGTTTCGTGCAAAATCCTAAAGGAGCGATAAATAATATTTGAATGAATCACTCGGATAGATAGAACAAACCTGCTGAACTCCATGCATCACAATCACCACAGTCACAACAACCTCCAGCAGCGGAATGATAGAAGAAAACTTCATGACCATCGTGATTGGATCCAAGATAGCATTCGTTACACAAAACGCACGTGTCATCCTGTCAAGGGAGAGTGTTACGCTAAATTAAAGACGAAACAAACGATTTTACCTTTTGACATTGTCTGCATATCCAAACGATATCATTTGGTTTGAACTGTTGATGAATTGGAATAAAATAAGCTATAAAAGTGGGAAATAAAATTGTTGACCTGATATTGACAGACTTGACGTGGTCCAAGTCTTTTTAATTCTGCTAATAATCCCTGATAATCCGAGGAAGGCAGCAAGAAACTTGATAAAAAATTTTGAAAGTCCGTGGCAGTGAAGTTACTCCACTGATTAGGATTTCCTGCTAATATTTCCTCTAAACGTTGATTCTTAGACATGCTAAACCAATTCATTCAAGTGATATATTGAAAGAAGGAAGAAATAAAAATCTCTCTTTTCTCTTTTTTTCGATTGTGGAAAAGAAACCGTAAATGCACAACGAAATTTCACCATCGTAATTCCACCTTTACAATTAAGGAATTGTTTACCTGTACTCCTAAACTCGACTCAAGAAAGTTCCTGCTTTTGAGACGTCTTCTTAACTCCTTGAAAACACCGAAGCCCAATGCGTAGTAATTGTTAGGCGATCATTTCACAGAAATTAAAAGCTTTTTTCACTTTTCATATATTCCTTTGTGGGAATAAAAAGTGTGTTATCTCGCATGATCACAGATGGAATTCGCGTCGACTTTCTTGAAGCATGTTCATTGGGATGCTTGCAAAGGGCTGAACTTCTGTTGATCGATCATCCAATTCTCATCGACTTGGCGTTAGATGAGGTAAGAAATATTTGATTTTCCAAGTGTGAAGTTTATTAAGTCGCCCGATGAAGGATGGAAACACAGGTCTGATGATGGCGACAAGATACGAACAAGAAGATATTGCGAGACTTTTGGTTCAATATGGCACAGATGTTAGTGTTGTAGATAATGTAAGAAATGAATGATCTCCATCCAGTCCCTCTAATATCTCGAATAGTGGGGGTATTCTGCTCTGTTCATCGCTGCCCGTTATGGGAGAACCAATATTATCCGATTACTACTCGAGAGTGGTGCTGATGTGAACTTGAAAAATAATGTAAGTTCAGCGGTGTCTTCTTTTGCATGAAAAGTAATTCCTTCTGAAACTTTTGATCAGAATGGAAGTACTGCGTTAGTTCTAGCCTCTCAGTATGGTAAAACATGCGCTGCCGAAATCCTTATTGCTTATGGTGCGAATATTGATTCAAAGGATAATGTAAGATATCTCTTCTTTTCTCCCACTTTTTACCCAACACGCACATTCCTCAGAGGGACTTCACCGCACTTCGATTCACTGGTTTCCATTCCAACACTTCACAATCTCAAAAGCAAACTATGCGCAACATGTTAAAAGTAAGATATAGTCTCCTATTGGACTTTCCTTTTTCTTACTTGATCTCGTTAGGCTCTGACCTAATTGAAGGTTGATTATAAGCTGCATCAGCTTTTCCTTTTATATATATCTTATTGTCTCTGTTTCACCACAAGATCTCGCCCTATCTGACGAAGCATAACTTCTTAGTATTCCTGGAGTCCAGAATACCAATGTTTTTTTATTTTTGTTTTGGTTTAATTTGTTTTCATTATTGTGAGTTCACATGTTGATTCCTTGCCAACATCACTCAACTTTTTTGATGTCTGTACACCTCCCCAAACCCACCCATCCCCTTGATAATTTCTCCTCAACGCTTAGAACTTTAAAGAAACCTAGAAAGCTGCTAAATAATCGGGGAAGACTTCACAAATTATGAGAATTAATAGCTTTTGATGCCCTAACCTAAAAATACCTCTTTAACCACAACATCATCCCTTCAACAACCTCATTACACTATAGATTCTATTCAACAACTACAAAGAAATGCGACGATAGAAAAATATAAAAGACAAAAAATATCTGATTCATTTCATTGTTTATTATGCGATTGGAGTCAACAGACTTGGATCTAAATGCTCCTGAATTTCGTTTCTACGCACGAATGTGACTTTTGCAGCGGTTACAGGATCTGTCAACATGTTAATTTCTCAGTGGCGATGAAAGTCCAAGATTCTTACCTAACCACGGTCTGATGATCGCCCAACAGGCAGAGAATAAGAAAGGTGCGTCAACAATGAAAATCTTTTCTAGGGTATCCGGATAATGGTTTTGTAATATATGAATTAAGATTTTCACAACTTCATAATCCATACAACGCAATGAAAATCCGTGTAAATCCATAACAATTGTGAATCTCTCTTCTTCGGGAATAGCTCTTGATAGCAAGCTTTCCAGACAGTAAATGATTAATAATCGCATATCATCGACATCTCGATTATATTTATCATGAAATCGAGCAGTTCCAATCCCTATTGGGCGATTGTAGCGATCGTATCCTTCAGTACGATAGAGTCCAGATTCCTGGAATTTAGTGACACGATGTTTCTGACTTTCGATATTATCGACATCATGCTCAGTTCTCCATTGATTATAAGCAATCAATCTATCATAAGCATCTGACACATTTCCTTTCACTCCTCGAAGAAAGCGAAGAATAGATACATCAGTAATTTTCGGTGAAAGAGTGATATTCTCAGTGGTAATCCTTTCTCGCAAGCCTCGAACTTGTTCTAGCTCCTCCTGAGTGGGAGTTGGAAATGGCATTCTCTTCTAAGTCTACTCTAAGTTGGAGAATGAGTCGACGTTCGATGTTTGTGTTGTTACAGATCTGTTATGTCGAGAGTGAATGACGGTGTGGTTTGATGTGGCAAGAAAAGATACAATATCTTACAATCTCAATTGTGTGGATGGCTTCTCGGCTATATTATTACTCTGTTACTATTGATCAAGGAGTACATAGCGAATATAGAATGCTATGGCACTACATATGAGCTGGAAAGCTAGTAAGACTGTGGTCAAGCTTCTTTCATGCATTGGACCAAAGATTCTCAAAAACAAATTAATTATTGTACAATTAGGACACTCTTTATCATCACGCTTCACTTTCCACAATCGATATTGATCAGCTTCACATGGAAACGTTGAATACGTTAATAAATCTTTATTTGCAAGTTTTCTTGGTAACCTATGACGAGGACAAGGCATCAACTTAAACAATTGAGGTACTGAATATAAAAAGTTAAATATTTGTGGTATAAATAGCATTAATAGGGTTTTACTAAAATGGCTATGTATTCCAATCACAGCAAATGTCATACCCGAGAAATAACAAAAAGTATCACCAACAAATACCTTTGCTGGATACCAGTTAAACTTTAATAATCCTAATGATGTTCCAATATATGGTAATAATAAAATAATTGCAAACATTTCATTATCACCAATATGTTGATTTGGTTGTAAATTGGTAATTTCATATATTTTAAAGAATAATAAACTACAAGCAATGACATAAGACTGTCCACATTCTAAACCATTGATACCAGCTAGAATATTAATAGCATTGGTACAAAAGACAGCTTGTAAACCCATAAATAATAAAAACCACCAACCTAATTCAACAATCTTTCCATCTGCTTCAGTATCAACAACAGCGAAGAAATTAATAAATGTCCCTAACCAAGTCATTTCATGATTTTGCATGAGCAATGAAGCTAAAGGTTTTGGAAAATACATTGCTGTACTACCAGAGTAAGTAGACAATAATGGTAAAGAGGCAATAGTAGGTAAGATGAGTTTATATCGCCATTTTAAATCTAATGTATCATCAATAAATCCAAGAAAAATCATAAAACAAATAGAAAATAATGCAGAATGAAAAATTACTAATTGTTTATCATTAATTGCATAGACTAATTGTGATAAAATTGTACAAACTAAAAAAATAATCCCACAAACTAATCCTAATGCCTCAGGTACATCGTTATTTTCATGTGAGGTTCCTTTCTTGCCAAGGTCTTTTCCACTTAAACCTTTCTTTAACGTATATTCTGCAAATATTGGAATCAAATAAATTGTTGAGATATATGCAATGTATCCAATAAAAACAGATATTGCGATCTTTCCTATAATGATTCGTCCATCTTCAGCGATTAATAAAGCTATTATCGACGGTATTAGAGGAACACCAGCAATCAATCGATCTACATTCATTCTTTTGTCACACAACAACCTAAAATATGAAGCTTACGACGGGAATGAAGGGATAAAAAGATGCCGCGTTTCAAAGTCAAACAAGTCACAAGTGTTAATCTTTGCTTTAAGAGGACTCAGTTGTTGGAGGATTTTAGGTAAAAAGGGATTAAGACTCTTAGGTAATTACGAATTATGCCATTTGTACTTTCATAAACTCAAAACCACTGATTGTGTCTGTAGTGCAACAGTCATAGAAGTTTATCAGAGATTTTTGAACTCAATTCACTGGACCGTCTATTACAGATTCCGCGTTTGTTGCTAGTTCATTTCTTGTTTAACTCGATATCTAACGATCTGAGAATTCAAGAATAGTAAATTACTTTTCTTTTAGATATTCCTATTGTGTTTTTGTATCTTTCGAATACTCCGATTATCTTTAAATCACCTTCCTTGTCCAACTTGAAGAACAGTTGCACTATCTTAATATTCCACTCTTTTGATAATAACTCATAACTTTTTCCCCCAATTACTACAATGTCGTCCTTTTTTGATTCTGTTCAAATGAATGAACCAAGATTCTTACAACTTCTCGAGAAGTTAATCGGTGAAGCTAAATATTTACAAAACTCTCCACCTCAAGGATTAATTCCACGTGAGGATGCTGCATCCAACCATGTATTAGATATCTTAAAGCCTTATTTAAAGGAGAATGGAGGTGTCTTAGAGGCTCAACGTGTTAGCTTTGTTGAAGGACGTGGTAACGTGATTATCAAGTATCCTGGAACTACTGATAAGATTGTTTCTTTTGTTGGAAGTCACTTAGATGTTGTCCCTGCTGATCCTGCTGGCTGGAGTCGTGATCCATTTAAGTTAACCATCGAGGGAGATATGCTTTACGGTCGTGGCACAACAGACTGTCTGGGTCACGTTGGTTTATTAACCGATTTTATGATCTCTTTAGCTGAAACAAAGCCTGCATTAAAGCATACCATAGTTGTTGTTTTTATTGCTAATGAGGAGAATGGTCAATTACACGGTATCGGAGCTGATGCATTGGCTAAAGACGGTTATATGGAGGACTTGAAGAACGGTCCAGTCTTCTGGGTTGATGCTGCTGATTCACAACCATGCATCGGAAGTGCAGGTAGTTGTCAATGGGAATTAAAAGCTGAAGGAAAGTTATTCCACTCTGGCTTCCCTCACAAGACCATTAACGCCATTGAGTTTGGTATGGATGCCGTAGGATATATTCAACAAAAATTCTTCACTGATTTCCCACGTCATCCGAGAGAGGAAGAATATTCTTTCGCTGTTGGTTCCACATTAAAACCAACTCAAATTACTTGTGCAGTTGGTGGATTAAACCAAATTCCTGGTCATTGCACGATCTCTGGTGACATCCGATGCGCTCCTTTCTATAATATTAATGAAATTAAAGCAAAGGTTGAAGGATATGTTGACGAGATCAATGCTAACCCTTCCATTGTTGAGAATCCTACTCTTCGTGGCCCTTATTCTAAGTATAACATCCCCTCTGAGCAGTTACAAGGAAAGGTTTCTTTAAAATGGGTAGCTGCTGGTGATGATGGTATTGCTTGCCACTTAGACTCTCGAGGGTATAAAGCAATTGTGAAAGCTACGGAGCATGTTTTAGGTTCTGCAAAGCCATACTCTGTCACAGGAAGTCTGCCGTTAGTTCGTGAATTACAAGATTGGGGATTTGATGTGCAGATTTCAGGTTATGGATTATCATCTAGGTAAGAACTGCCACTATCACACAAGAAATGTTTTGAATATTTGTTCAAATAGATATCATGCTGACAATGAATCGGCGAACTTGAATGATTTTAGAAACGCCGTTCGCATTATCTCGAAAGTAAGTTTGTCTCGCTTTCTAATTACTTCACTTTACTGTTTGTTCTAGGTGATTCAGCTATTAGAGAACGATGAAGTATAAACCCATGTATGTACAAAGCATCTTCCAGTTTTAGATAAAGGTCGTCGTTGGCTTCATTCTTTAGGAAGTAAGTCAATTAAGTCATAAAGAGAAGCTTTTCGCATGTTAGGATAAATGGATCATAGCTGAGCATAAGTTATGATTTGTTGCGATAGAAACAATGAATGTTGTAGTGTATAAATGAACTTCCTTTAGAACTTAGTTTGGTCAGATTATTGTATGATACTTTCCCTGCTATGTTTTTCATTTTTTTTCTTTCTTTCTTTCACTTCCTTGTAGTGTTCTATACTCTATCCACATATAGATTCCTCACTTCTGCCCATGCCTCCTTCCATCTCCCACCAATGAAAGATTGAAAGAAAGTTTTTCATTTCTTTGTATCAATATTACTAAACGTAATGCATGCAACACTCGTATTGAACTTTTTTTTCTTCTCGTAAAATGTGAGTCCTTGGCATGTCGCGTAAATTTGTCGAAAAGAAGATTTGTATTTTTGGAACTTCATGGTGTTGAAGATGGCATTGCATCGAGTATTACTTGCTGTTACCTTGGCGATATTGGCCTATTTCTTCTTTGATCTTCCCGATAAGGAATATCAAGGAGCGGAATATGCGAAGGATTTCAATTTAGAAACCATTAAAGTTGCACCTTTGTCATCTTACGATGAAAGGAAAGGACAATATAACTTTGGACGTTACCGCTCACCAGTAAAATATCTTAACCTCCACAAATTAACCAAATTTCAAAATTTGGCACAGCTGAAAGAGTTTGTCTACACTGCAGTCTCTGATGATGAATGGTTTATTGGAAGTGCACTGCTCCAGTTCTATTACAATGCCGCTGCTATTGTCTATGTTTACAATGTGAAAACAAACGAATCGTATATTAGTCAAATTGAAATGCCCATTTTATCCTCTTTAGGAAGCCATTTCCCTGTTAACTCAAGTGCAATCAATCAATGTGTTACTTGGAAGAATAATGGTATCTTTGACTTCTCTGCCCGTAAATGTTATAACCATATATCGAATTCTTATGATGTACAGCTTTCAGGAAGGTTCCAACAACAAGTAAAGTATGACATTCAATACTCTATTTCTTTACAAGGAGAGGCAATGTCCATGATCTTCCCTTTAGGTCCCAACCGTCCCTCGATGATTACGAAGTATGCTGGTGCAGAGAGCAGTGCAAGAATGGTATTAAATGATAAAGAGTATTTTTTATCCGATGGATTAGGTATGATGGATTGGACAAGAGGGTTATTACGACGCTTAACTTACTGGCATTGGTTATGTTTGTCATGGACTGATGCCGATACTGGTGCTTCGTATGGATTGCATTTATCAGAGGGAACTTATGACGACCCATCAAATATTTCTCTTGAAAGTACTCTTTGGATTAATTCAAAAGCTCATCATATTAATTCAACTATTGTTTTCACTCCTTTGAATCCCGCAGCTAAACCTTACGAGACTGACTGGCAGATTCATTCAAATGATGGTAAAATTCAATTATTATTTCACTTTGGAAATGTAATTAAAGGATCATTTCATTATGGGTTAATTGATGGTGATTTATTTCATATGTGGGGAGTTTATTCAGGAACAATTCAATTAAATGATCATCATGTTGTTTCTTTGAAAGGGATAGGTGGAACCTTGGAGGATCATTATGCATTATGGTAGCTATGCTTCTTTTTCTTTTGTTGTGAATTTAAGTTGTTTATTGGTTTTTATTTTTGTTGTTTCGATACTTAGTTCGTGAAAATACGAGAAATTATCATACCATAACAGTAAAAATAAAATAATATTGATTCTGCCGAGATCTTTCCAAGAGGCTTTTGTGAGAATGTGATCGAGTGCTCTTTTTCGACCAGTGCGCCAGATTCATGTAATTGAGCGAAACCTTCTGTCGGCGAACATGGCAACAAGTCCTAGTGAAGATATAATTCGCGGATGAACTGAATTTGTGTTCTTCTAGGTATTCCTCAAATAATTTTTATGACAGACAATAGGAATAGCGAAGAATCTGTCCCAGAGTCTAACAGACTCTTACATGGTTACTTTCGATAAAGGAATGTCAGATGATCGTAAGAGATGATTACAGTCTATCCTAAAATTGAACTACGAAGATGGTTGACTATTACTGGTTGTCTTTTGTTCGTAAAAAGGACTTTTTTGTGATTCTTGATTCGAGTAGTGATAATTATTACTACTATTAATATATATACTGTATGTACATGCTCTGCCAGTAATGTGAGTTATCAACAAGCTGTCGGTAGATGGCGAATGAAGTTTCTTGAAGTGCTTTGGTTCTTTGTCTTTCTTGGTCATTTGTTGCATGTTCAGTCATTGAAAACTTCTTATTCTCGTCTTATAAGAGTGAAAGTTCCTGTGAAACAGCTTATTCTAAAGAACAGAAGCAAAAGACTTTTCTCCACACTTTCATGGACTTTTCAAAAACATCCTAAGGACTTCATTGTAGGATCTATGGAATGTTCTCATCTTCATTTTTCATAACGTTATGAATGTATTTCTTTAGGTGATTGAAGATCATGCATTGCAGAAGCTTGATTGTGAAAGTGTCTCCCAGAAACGATCATCTCGAAGTGAAATCCCATCCTACCTAACTGAGGCTCACTTGGAGACCATCCAGAAGATAAATGAAACCTCATTTATCAGCAGTAATTCTCAAAATCAAAATGTGGCATGTTTGTTGACCTTTGATCATCCTCTGACGAAGGAAGAGCGAAAGAAGTTTCATCAATTCGTTCGAGATAATTATCCTCTCCTAGAATCAGAGACAAGACCGAGTTCTCAATCAAATCAAACAACTATTTATCTCCTGAAGAGAAACCAGGAACTGAGAAAATTCTCATTGTCCAATGCTTTCAATAACAACACTGATGTTACCTCACCCAACACAGATAAGATAATTTCCTTCTCTAGACGATGGAATGATAAGCTTGGAGCAGATGAATACAATCATTTTACTGCAATAAAGATATCATTAACCACCAATGAAATGCTTCATCTGATGTCTGAAGACCTTCACCTTCGATCAAATCGCTTTAGTTATTGTGGTAATAAAGATGCGAATGCTATTACCTTCCAACGATTATCTATGTGGCATTTATCTAAACCAATCTTAGAAAAAGTAAATAACATTCGATTAAATCCTTTCAAGTATAAAGAAAAGTTTTTAAAGAATCGAGGTGATTATCTGATTAGAGATATTCAATCATCAACTTATCCTTTAACATTAGGTAATTTACAAGGAAATTTATTTATTATCACTTTAAGAAGTTTGAAAGATGAAAGATTTAATAATCGAGAATCTATTAACAATATAAGAGCAAGAATCTTGAATAGTCTTCGATCCAGTCGTGGATTGAAAGATTTTTGTGTTTTCCCGAATTACTTTGGACATCAAAGGTTTGGATCCAGATTCTCATTAAATCCTTTAATCGCGAAATTCATCCTAAATAATGATTATCGTAGTGCTGTTATTACATTAGTTTTATCACCTTCAACAAACGAAGAGATTGAGTTAGGAGGAATGACCATCCCAATGATTCAAACCTGGATCAACGAGGCTAACAGTCATCTGAACCTAACTAACAGCGCTGATGATCACTCTAACATGATTTATTTTGAAAGAATTAGAAGTTATTATATTGATTACGTGAAAAGAATTGAAGAGAAAATTCATCATTTAGAACAGGTATCAACTGCTACTGAAAGAAAGGAATTACCGATTACCTATCAGAAGTTATTACTTCGATTACATTTCCTGCTAGATCTTCTAACTAATACATCTTTTCCATCACAAAGATTTCCTCCTTTCCTTGGATTTCCTCAAAAGAAGCTCTTACAAACGATTCAACAACAGTTTAATCATAAATCCCTTCTATCGAATAACTCCTCTGATGGGAGACATTACTTGTATGATCTCAATTATCATAATATCTTCCACTCTTCTTTAAGCTCTGAATTAAAGTTATTGTTTTTGAATAGTTATCAATCTCTTGTCTTCAATGAATTGCTTAGATATCGGTTATATCTTTCAGATCAAAGGTTTGATCCTAATCGCTCCTTCGCGATGGAAGGAGACTTTGTCTTAGTCGATGATTCTGGGAAAGCATACACTAATCAAGAGATCTACGAGCAGAATTGGAGTGACAGCTCTAACAGCTCAGAGGTCAAGACTGTTTGTCTCAATGCTGATCAAATACCTTTAATTAATTCATCCTCTGCTGGATTAAGGAATTCTTGTATTGCAGGGAAGCACTTATACGTGAAGGAGATGAGGAAGGAAGATGAAGAAAAGCAAAGATATCTTTTATCCCATATTGTCTTACCTTTGCCTGGAACTCACACATCTATTAACACTTCTTTTATACAGTCTTACTTCGAGCAATCATGCCGCCCCATTATCTCCTGGAAGGAATTAGCGAATGGTTTATGTAATTCTTCTTCATCCTTTGCTTTACCTGGTGCGTGGCGTCATGTTTTCAGTCAAGCGAGTAATCTAAAGCTCTTTAACGATGAGTCCGATGATTGGATCTGTTTACATGATGAAGAATCGATTCGCGGATCTTTTCCTCGTCTGGTGAAGGAGAAGTTTGATGATGGAACGATTGATGAGATTCTCTCTCGGCTCTCTCCTCTCAAGTCAGCCATCGCACTCCCTTCCTCACTGCTTCAACCATTAAAGTTTAGGAAGAAAGAGGTAGAAGAGATAAGCTTAGAAGGATCTAACCCGTATGACAGTGATAATGTTGTTGATAGTAATAGTATTGATAATAGTGATAGTAGGGATTATTTGTGTCGATTATCATTCTCTCTGTCAACTTCTTCCTATGCTACTGTCTTCTTAGACCATCTCTTAACTCAGATAGATTCATTGGACATGATAGGAGATGATATGATACGATAGTTTTATTATCTTAAAAATGTTTATGAATGAGTAGTATTGAGTAAAGTATGGATATGAAAACTCTTTTTCTCTTATTATAGGATGATATGATATGATATGATAAGATATAATATGATTTGAATGAATGCAAAACAAAGAAAAACAATCAAACCAAACTAAACAACGATTAAAAGGGGAATGAACAATAAAAAAACAGACAAACACTACCAGCAGTTGTCCTGGATATTGTTTATTGTTTCTATGGTGGTGGTTGTTTTGATTCATTATCAGGGTGGGATAGGGTGGGGAGTGTCGAATATTGAATGCAAAGCAATCAAAAGTCTTAGACATGTCCAGTGTAGTAATATAAATGCAGTAATATTGGGGAAGGGGGTTAATATAAATATTATTCGAATTACCAACGATAAACAACGAATAAAAGAAAAAACAAATAAAATGAAATAATTCTTCAAAATCAAATAAAGGAATGAAGAAGTGAAAGATGATAATCCATCAAACGAGTTTTTTTTTTTCAATCAAATCTTCTTATATATATAAATTTCATTAATACCCTTTCGAATTCCTTCTCCTTAAGATATAGAACCAAATACAAAATAAGTAGTTCTATCATCTTTCATGATCCTTCTCCATTTTTTATTGTAATATTCGTTAGAGTTGAGGAACGGGGAAGTAAGTATAGAGAAAGGGACTCTCAATCTATGATAATTGAATAAAAAGGTGTGTGACGTTCTCTTCGGAAGAATAAAAAACCTACATCATCTAATCATGAATATTCAATCTTCATATTGCTCGCAAGACTTCTACCAACTACATTACGAATGAACATACAACAAACAAAAAAGAAAAGCAAAGAAAAAAGAAGAGGATAAAGCCTTTGCAAACAATCTAATCGTCAAGAATTTCTCTTTCTACCATTTGAATCTTAACTATTCAAAACCTTCTCTCTCCTAAGAAGGGATACATCATACCTTACCATGGTATCATTTCATTGCTTCGCATCAGAAAGGAAATTAGTGGACGAAACAAAGCGAAAGGGGGAAAAAGAAAAGAAAAACGAAAGCACAAAACACTGAAGACAACACAAACACTACACAAACGATCTTCACACATACTAAGACATACCAGACCTTCTAATAGAACTTCAACAAAGATTAAGGAAACGATCGAACAATCAAAGCAGATGGAAGCAGCATGATTATCCTAATCATCAATCATAGTTTATTTTTTATTGATTATCCTAAGGTTATTGAAGTATATCATATTTTATTCGTTTAATAATATTAATATTAATAGTATTTAATCATAACACCTCATTGTCCTTCACTTCCTCTTCACATTGTTAATTGATTCTTTGGTGAAGCAAGGAATAAATGAATCGTAACAATGAGATTGACACAATAAGCTAATAAAGCAAATTCTCCTACCGGTGATAAAGCAGGTATTAATATTCGATAATTTAAGAAACTTTCCATCACTAATATAATAATCGCTACAATCATACCAATAGTAGCTGCAGTATAAACACATCCACAGAATAACAGCATTGTTCGTTTAATAAACTGTGCACGAAAGATTAATCCTTGATAAAACCAATAATAAAAGATGTAAATCACCATCGACACACCAAATGATATTAATGAGAAGATAATAGGGAATAATGGAATATCAGCAAATCCCATACTTGGTATGCCATGATTATCATAGAAGGATGCCATTAGTTGAACACTCACAGCAGTTAATAATAATGTTGATAAAACAATAAAAATCATTTTCTTTGTTCCAGGTGGTAAACTATACACACAAAATTGATAACATGCTAATGACATACTAACAATGACAGCGACCCAGATTGGTGTGACTGTTAATGTCCAAGAGAACTCTGGTCGTGACGTACCACCACAGTTGGAGTTACTACCTGTTCCTTTGCCTGACCCACCACTAATACTACTGGTACAAGGGGAATGACCAGTGATATTAGGGATCTTAGTATCTTCATTATTCGCCATTTGTGAAGCTTTCAAATGAACCATACCAATTAATACCGCCGTTGCAATAAAACAGATACACAGGATATCATAACCACATATCTTTTCTTTATAAACGAATCGTGGTTTTAATGATTCATCAGAACGATATGTCTGTAACCATTCTTGTAATACATGTAATACTGTTAATACTGTATAGATTGAACATATACAATAGATACATAAAAAGGATAAATGATTTTCCCAACCTAAATCACCTTCAATCACATTCGATTGTAATGTAGTAAAACCATAAATACTCAAAGCGAATAATAGATTCGATATTGTGAATACGCTTGGTATAATATATTTCTCAAAGTAACAGATAAAGAATGAATCATAATAATAATAGAACGAGACTTTATTAATTTCTTTTCTCCAATATAATTGATAGGTACGATAGATCGTGACATACCATTGACTGATTTGTTTTGCTAATTCAATTCGATTATATTTACGATAATAATGTTGTTGTTGCTGTTGCTGTTGTTGTGGTGGTCGTGGTGGTTGTTGTCCGTGAGATGAGACCTCTGTGTTATCGCTATTGTAGTTGTTAGAAGGTGATGAGGGTAATCGATTTTCCACCTCATCGCCTGCAGCTCCGTGAATCGAATTCTGTTGAGACTGGTGGTAGTGACGAGGACTAGAGGTAGGAGAGGAGAGGGCGGCGGCCGCTTCACTCGCTGCGATGGTTTCAGCATAATAATAAGTGGAAGAAAGCAGCTTTCTCTGTTGTTGTGCGTCACACATCACTTTACACGTTGGTGGGAGTTCTTTCGCATTTAGAATAATCTGAAATAAACCAATGGGAGTCTCAATATTCTCATAACTATCGAGGAAGGTTGTGATGTCTTCCTTCATATAATACATGAGATCCTCGACCTCAAAGTTATTCCAGATTGTATGATTCTTCATTGGTCTAAGGTATAATGGTGGACAATAAAAGGTTAAGGAGCAATGCAGCCATAGTAAAGAAGATTCAGCAGCTTGTTTCCACTCTCTATTTAAACAGCGGAGAGAGAATAATCCTTCCTTGCAGTTCGTGTAATAAAAGATGATCTGTTGAATCAACTCACCAGGAATGGCATCTAAGATATTAATTGTATATGGACGGAAATGTTTCGATGAAGAAATAATGGCAGTCTCTTCACAGACAGGTAAAGCATTGAATGACACTCCGCCTCTTTGTATTCGAATTAATTCTGACATCTTTAATGTTATAATTGAATTTTCTTTGAGGAATATTCAGCAGTTAATATATACTGTAATGATAGATGGAGTGAGGTTAATAATAATTAATTTTTAATGAGTAAAGTTCATTCAATTTCAACTCACTTATTCAAGTTTTTGTTGGTCTTCTTCACTCAGTGCAAAAGGCGCGTCACTCACACTTACTAGAATTCTATTCAGTCAGTTGACTTGACTTCGAAAGCGGTAGTCTATTAATTAGGTCTGTGTCTCGAAGTTTTGTTTTATTTGGAGTAGAGTGTAGTAGTTGTACGATGAAAGCGTTGAATTCTTGAGCAGAATCAGAATTTCGGGTTTTCGACTTTTCGGAGATACCTTGGAAAGGTATCACGTATTAATTTGAAAAGATTAATCACCACTCTTTTTTTATTTTATCTTTTTTTTTTTTAATTATTTAAAATTGTTTGAAATGCATTTAAGAGTCTTCTCATTATCTTAATTCTATTCAAGACATTAAAAAGAATAGAAAACCACAAATCTACTTTCTATTCAATGCTTTCGCTAAAATTTGAGATATCAAATTTACATCTTCCTCTTTATCTTGTTGTTTACTCTCACCATTGTTATTCCTATTCGACAACACAGCTTGACTTAACTGACTTTTTCTCTCTCCCATCTCATAAATATCTTCATCAACAGTGCCTTCTGTTACGAGTTTGTAGATTGTAACTGGTTTGGTCTGCCCGATACGATAACAGCGATCCTAAATAATAAACGTTACATAAAATCCGTCTCAAAACTTACGAATTCTCACCTCTGCTTGCTTATCATTCTCTGGATTAAAGTCCAAATCGTGTAAAATAACAGTATCTGCAGCTGTTAGGTTAATACCCAAGCCTCCGGCCTTTGTTGAGAGGAGAAAGACAGAGATGGTCGAATCACCGCTATACTCGTCAATAAGTCGTTGTCTCTCTTTTATTGGCGTCGAACCATCCAACCGCAGAAACTTTAAATCAAGAGCATTCAATAAAATTTCTAATAGATCTAATAACCTTGTCCATTGGCTAAACAATAGAATACGATGATCTTCTTGAATTAATTGAGGTAATAAAGTAGATAAATAATTCATTTTAGGCGATTGATAGAGTGTTGATTCATCTAAGATCTCATTTGAAAGATACTGCGGGAACTGTAAGCATAACTCATGTAAATCATAGTCTGAAAAGTTATTCTCTAATTCATTCATAACTTGTTGTAAATTACATTGCTTTCCAAAATACTCTTGCTGGAAAGCAATTTTACCGATCTTCTTCACTTTCTCTGTTGTGTAGTGAATTCGCAGTAACAGAGGATGATTTGCAGCTTTTCTTAATGAAGTAAAAAGATGCTTTGCTTCAGTTGCAGTGATCCCTCCCTTTATTACATTCTGAGGAGCATTGGCTGATTTAACAGGAGATTCTGATAAATCAATTACACCGCTGTTAGTACTAGCTAGTCCATTTTTCTTGCTGTCATCGTCATCCTTCTTCTTTCTTCCCCGCCCTTTTCCCTTTTGCTTTTCCGGATCTTTACTCTCGAGTGCTTCCAAGAAATTGGCTTTATCAGTCTCTTTCTTTTGGAGGTACTGTGATATTATGTTATTATATACAGTTGCTTGATATTCATTCATGGGAATCTTTTGCAGCACGTATCTCTTCTCACTTAATTGATTTAACACATCACTCTTTAATCTTCGAAGAACAAACGGCGATAAAATCGATTTTAAATCCATCAAAGCTTTCATTTCTTCTTTACTATTAAATCCTCCTTCTCTATTTCTTTCACCAGAACCTAAACTCCAATTAAACACTTCCATTAATATTTGACAATGTTCTTTTAAGAATAAATTTGGCATTAAAAACGATAATAAAGCTAATAACTCCATCAGATTATTTTGAACAGGTGTTCCACTTAATAAAAGACGATAACGAGTCTCTAAATTATTTAAATGATAATATCGTGATGAATCAGAATTCTTGATACTATGCGCTTCATCTAATACAAGGAAATTAAATTTTAAAGATTGAATAAAACCTCGATCAAGTTTATTACTCTCTCGTTCAAACATTGTATATGTTGATAAAATCACGTCTAATTCTCCATGACGAATCATATCTTTAATTTCTTGTCGAAGATCTTGTCGCTCTTGTTGACTACCATGATATTTGATTAAAGTCATTGATGGAGCGAACTTATGGAATTCATTTTCCCAATTTGCTAAGGTTGATGCTGGAACAACAATAAAATGAGGTAATTTACAAGAGTTTTGTTTCGATTTGGATAGGTAAGTTAGAAAAGCAATAGTCTGAATGGTTTTGCCCAATCCCCTGAGAATGAAGAAAATTAACGATAAGAGAAAGGAAGTAGAAAAAAAAGGGAAGCATCGAACTTACATATCATCTGCTAAAACTCCATTCATTTGATTTTCGTACAATAATTTTAACCAATTAACTCCAACTAATTGATAGGAATTGAGGGTTAAATCAGGACAAAGAATTTGAATATCAGATACTTTAATCAGGCTAGAGCCATCCGCAGATGATGAATTCTCGTTTGTGGTTGCACTTACGTCTTTAATTTCGATCAAATTGATACAATCATTGCTCTTGCCATCATCAGACTTTCTTCCTTCCCATCGTTGTAATGATGATCGAAGATTCTTACTAAGGCCTTTACATTTGTCAATAATCTCTAACGCCTTTTGTTTAATATCAGCTTTCGACATATCTCTCCAATTTGTCGACTCTTCCTCTTCTTCATCACTATTATTCTGCCTACCGTCATCTTGCTCTTCATCGCTGTCGACCAAGACAACCTTTTTAGTTAATTCCTTCTTATTTTTCTTTGTTTTTGAACTCTTCTTTGGTTGTACTTCTTCATCGCTGTCAAGGAGTGAGACAGCAGCACTTTGTTTATTATTCTTCGTTAATTTCGAAAGCTTCTTTGTCCGCTCGAGCTCTTGAGGCGTTTCCTCCCCAAAAGCAGATTCATCTGTCTGCTTTCTTTGGAATTCCGCCTTGTGGTTAAACCCATTATTATTTGAAAATCGACTCTCTTCCTCATCTTCCTCATCAGAGTCTAAAATAATGCGATTTCTCCGATTACCAAATTCTGACGATGAGGAGTTCACACGAAGATCTTTTCTCTGCATACGCTCTATAACGCGATTTTCTTGTATTTTCTCGCGAAAGGTGCTCACAGGATCATAATCTTCCAGATCGTCTACGGACTGGTTGAGGAGAGAGGTTCGGATCAGATTCGACTTCGATAAGATGCGTGATAAATCAGTTTTCTTTTTAGCTGTTTCGTCTTCTTCCGATAACCGAGTGACATCTTCGAGTCCAAAGCCTTTGGTTGGAATTCGAGAAAATACAGTCATGTCAGGTTTGCCAGTTTTCTTTCTCTGCTCAATGGCCACCGCGATGTTCTTCGCTTTCTCATGAGAATCCATTCGTGATGCTGCGCGCGTTTCCAGCCAAGGACTTTCTTCAGAGTTCTTTCTTGAGACACTCTCTAACAATGACTGCACTGTATGGTTGGATGACATTCTTTGAAACTTATTTGATGGTTCACTTTCATCCTTATTAACGGGACTGGCATCATCTTGAAAAGAGAACCCTTCAAAGACATTCCGTACACGCTTTAAATTCGAATTCTTGCTCATTGAAATGGTAAAGTAGGATAAAGAACAAAGCGTTCCCTATCTTTTTGAATGAGAAGAACTCACATAAGCAGGCTATTCTAAAACGAGTACCTAGTCTCTAATATCAGAAGAAACGCTTTTGGATTCAAGAAACGCGTTCTTAATGGCTTGTTCCGAACAATCAACAAGTTTCTTTAGATCACAAAGACAAATCAAGAGATTTTAACGCTCATTTCATTGACACTTTAGGGAAAGATAGATATTTAATCAGAGGAATTTAAGTTCTTTTATTAGAAAACGAAAAGAAAATGACAAGTCCTATGGAAGTTAAAGTATGTATTATTGGTGATACTGATGTTGGGAAAACCTCACTTTCGACAAGATATTGTCATGGTGAATTCCCAACAAATTCAACTCCAACTATTGGTGCTTCTTTCTTACAAAGAAGAGTAATTGTTGATAATGCTGAAATTAGTTTACAGATTTGGGATACAGCGGGTCAAGAACGATTTCGCTCAATGGCACCAATGTATTACAGAGGCGCAAAAGCTGCCATCTGTGTGTTTGATGTCACAAATGAAGAGTCTTTTAAACGTGTGAATACATGGGTTCGAGATTTAAAATCACATGCAGATCCGAATGTGGTTATCTGTCTCGCAGGGAATAAGTGTGATAAACCAGCTGCCTTTGATTTAACTCAATGTGAAACACTGGCGAAGTCATTAGGTGGCAGCTTCTTTCGAACAAGTGCTTATACAGGAGAAGGTGTTCAAGAGATCTTTGAGAATTTAGCTAGAAGAGTGTCAGATATTTATAGAGGAGCTAAGGCACCACAGAAGGATATCGATACATTAAAGCTAGCGAAAGAGAGTTCGCCACAAGGTGGTGGTGGATGCTGCTAAATTATACACACAAGAATACTGATAACAGTTTTGTTTTTGCAATAGAATTATGTACAAATAACTCACATTAATGATCTAAGAAATGATAAGGAATATATATAACGTCATTATCTTAATCACAAGAAAAAAACATTAATAAATCTCAATATAAATAAAAAAACACAATTATTTAGTCTACTATGAAGTGATCGTGAAATATATAAAGAGATGAATAGGTTTAAATAGTTTCTTTTTTATTTCTCTTTAATTCTTTCTTATTTGTTCCTTTTCCTGTTTTTTCTTCGTAATCAACAAAAAAGCTTCCTTGCTTGATGGCATATTATGGTGTTCTTATCGCCTCAATGTCGCTAAGACCTCGAAAAGACAAAAAGAATCAAGAAACATAGTAAATAATTAATTAGCCTTTCATATCTATCGATGTAACTTAAAGTATGCTCAGTCGTAAATCTAGTTCAGAATCTAAATTGATCTGGAGTTTCAAGCAGTGCAGAGCCAGGATATAGTTTGTAGAGAGGATAATAAACTCCTTCGAAAAAGTTCTTTTGAATCACTTTAAAGTTCAACTTCTTTCTCCAAAAGTGTACGGTTGATTCGATTGGCATCGATTCAGCAAACGCGATAATTGTATAGCCAGGAAAAGAATTTTGAACAACTTTCATTGTACATCCTACCATCTGAGACCCCAATCCTTTGGTTCTTTCACTCACAAGTAGATACTGAATATTAAACTCCACCGATCTAAGCGTTTCATCAGGATTCTTTATCTGATAGATAATAAAACCAGATAAAGATCCGTTTAATCTTACGCGAAATCCGAGACAATTTGAGTCAGCATCAGAAAGCTTTTTCTCGATAATTGAATCGAAGAAGTCTTTCTCTTTTGCAAGCTGCAAAATCTCTTGATGACACTGATCTGATGGATCTGCGTACAGCAATAGACTCTTGCAATTCCAGAACTTATTTACAATTTGTACAGACCCTTTGAACCATCTATCTTCGAAGGCCAGTGGATGATTCGCTATCCATTGAAGTTGTGACGGGACATCCTGTTCTAAAGGGAATGAATGCGCATTACACATCGGATCCACTTTTAAAACAATAAACCAATCAATAAATATATAAGGTGAAGGAAAAGCTTCTTGGGCTGCTTCAATATAGAGACAAAAGAGAGTATTTCGTCTATGCTTTTTATTGTATTTTTCAATGAATTCGAAGATTCTACAAATCTCTGTTTGGTCAACCTTCAAATCCTGAAGAACAAACTGATATTCTATTAAATGACACGAAGAGGAATATTTCCAATTCGTAAAGATTGAATCAACTTGAACAATCAATAAGATTGGTCCTCCATCAAATTTCTGTCTCTGTCTCAATTCTTCCCAATATCGATATATTAAAGACAAATTCTTTTGAATGCAAGAATTTAATTCTAAAGAAGTTGTTAAAGCCTTGCTCATTTTTTGTTGTTTATATCACACTCATCTTTCAACGTTGTTCGTTTCATTGTTTCATCATTCTCATTCCTTTCTTTCCCAATTGATTATTCAAAAAGAAGACCTCAGATTTAAGGAATTGCTTTAAAGGAAGTTTATTAAGCAATTGCTTTGTTTAGGTTTAGTTTTGAAATAGTTTTCATCACAAAGTAATCTATCCACTTCACTCACAACCAACCAGCCTGCTTGACAACTGTGGAAAAGGAATCTGTTTTATACAACAAAGAAATAAGAGATCATCATGGATCGTTATGAAATTCAAAAAGTTGTTGGTCAAGGTAGTTATGGTCGTGCAATCTTATGTAAAAGAAAAAAAGATTCCAAACAATGTATTATTAAACAAATATCATTAGCAAAATTATCCAAACGTGAAGCTAAAATGACAGAACAAGAAGCACAATTATTAGGTAAATTATCACATCCTAATATTGTTGCTTTTTGGGAATCATTTGTTAATAATTCTAGTTTACATATTGTTATGGAATTTGCTGATGGTGGTGATTTAGATTCATATATTAAAAATTATTCTAAGAAATCATATGGAAAAGAAATGCCTGAATCACAAGTATTAAATCTATTTGTTCAAGTCTGTTTAGCGATCAAACATATTCATGATCGTAAGATTCTTCATCGTGATCTTAAAGGACAGGTATGATTAACTAACTATCCTTTACTTGGTTTCTTCACTTACAATTATCTTTTCACCCTCTATAGAATATCTTTTTAACATCCTCAGGCTTGTGTAAAGTTGGAGATTTTGGTGTTTCTCGTGTCTTACGATCAACTATTGAACTCGCTGCAACACAGATTGGTACACCTTATTATATGTCACCAGAGATTATGAATAATCAAAAATATAATTCGAAGACTGATATATGGAGTCTAGGTGTGATTCTATATGAATTAGTTTGTTTACGATTACCTTTTCAAGGAAATTCCATGAAACAATTATGTTATAATATTATCTCAGGTACTCCTGCACCACCACCACCTTCTTTCTCAAAAGATATGAAAGAATTATTAACAGCTATTTTAGCTAAAGATCCAAAGAAAAGACCAAGTATTAATCATATTCTTTCAAGATCTTTAATTAAAAATCGTATTCAAAACTTTTTAAATGAAACAAAGATACAGCGAGAGTTCTCTCATACAATCCTTCATGGAGTAAATGTATTACATGCACCCAATTCCGCATTAAATCCTTCTGTTGCCGTGGCGAATCCACCGGCTAATCCAGTTGTTCCACAGCCTCCTAAACCTGTTGTTCATGCCCCTCCAGTGGTGGTCAATCCGAAAAAGGACGCGCCTCCTCCTGTGGTTGTTCAACAAAGTAACACCCCTGCTGCTGTGGCAGCGAGGTATCGAGTCATGGCTCCTGCTGCTCCTTCTGCTCCTCAGCGAGTACAAGTATCCCCTCAACAACGCCCTTCGAGTGCTCCGAAAGTTGCACCTCCCAAAAGTGTTGATCAGATTATTCGAGAGATATTAAACAGAGATAACGAGCGTTATCGTCAAAACCCTGTCCAACAAAAAGTTCCCGTGAATAATCCAAACTTTAATAAACCTAATGTTGCAGTAGCACAGAAACAGCCTGTTGTCGCTAATCGACCTGATAGTCGCGGAGCGCCAGTTATCAGACAGCAACCGGTGAAAGCGCCTGTTCCAGTTCAACAAAATCCGGTAAAGATGGAAGTAAAAGCGAATAATAATGGAAATCCTTTTCAAGCTATTGTCGGAGGTAAGCCACTGGCTCTCAATCAGCGAGAACCCGAGAAAAAGCCAATTGTTGCTGCTCCCAAGCCTGCTGTTCCTGCCCAAAGAAAAGCAGATGATCCGCCTAGCAATAGGAGGCAAGAAGAGAAACCAAGAGCATCGCCTGTTGTTGTTACTCCTTCAAATAACGCTGCAAAGGTACCCATGCCGAATAAGGTCAACAAGCCTCCCCCAGACATTGAGATCGTCGCAGCGCCTCCTGCTGCACGAAGAATACCTGTGAGTCGATACAACCAACCAAATGCTATTCTTCCATCTCCTTCTCAATCGCCTTCAGTGGGGAATGACGACATTTCTGTTGCATCGAAGGAAAGCAATGTCAGTAATGCGTATCGATCACCACAAGTTCCTCTATCACAGCAACGACAAATTGCAGTTAAAAGTGAGGGAAACTCTGATAGAGTAGGAAAGATCGATGCTATTATTGAGAAGGCGGCTGCTGTCTTAGAAGTCATTAAGAAAGAGAAGCTGAAATCGGAGCAAATGAAGATTGCTCGTCAGAATACTCCCTCATCGAATGATAGGGAAGACTATGGCTATAAGGAACCGCCTAGTAGAGCAGCTCCCTCTTTGCAGCAATATCAACCACCGCAGATTAACCGAGTTGTAGCAGCACCATCTTCCTCTCGGCAATCAATGCCTGCTGCAGTGACTCCAAGTAATGTCAGTCCTGTTCCAAGTGGCGCAAAAGCCGATTTGCCCTGGCTGCAGAATTTACAAAATCAAATGGGAGCCTTGAAAGTACAGGTACAGAAGCTGCAAGACAACAAGAACTCGCCTATTCCATCAGATCCACCGAGCGATTTATCTCCTCCGCCCTTTCAACAAAGTCCTGCTCCTGCTCCTGCTCCTGCTCCTGCTCCAGTCGCCCAACTTCGAAAGCCACCCACTGTTCCCAGCACGCGCCAGTCATTTCCGCTTGATAAAAATGCCATTTCAATCTCTTCTAAAAATCCATCTGTTGTCTCTAAAGAGAGTAACTACAGTGCTGGGAGTAACATCAGCAATAAGAAAGGACCAGTTAAATCGATCACAAAGCCAGCATCTGTGGTTAGTGGAAGTAATAAGAATAATGGTGGTGTAAAGAAACCAGTGGAAGGTGTTAAAGGGAAAGTAAATTCGGGAACTACCAATGCTAATAAAGGAAAAGGAGAGAATAAAAAGCTGAAGGTTTCTGTGCAAAAGAAGAAAAAGGAACCAGGTAACCAGCTTTACAATTATGAAGTGATTTATTCATTCTTCACTTTCCTTTTAGAGGGACCGTCTTCGAAGGAATTACTTGAGCAAAGAAAAGAGATGAGACAAAAGCATCAAATGGGATTCAAAGAATTTCTGAAAGCTCAAAGAGAGGCGGTAAGAGTTGATATCGTGAACAGCTTTCACTTTTGACATATTTTCCTTTAGAAAAAGCGAGGTGGCGATGAAGGAGCAATGGGAGATGATGATGAGAAGGAGGATGACGAAGAAAGTGGCGATGAAGATCTAGAAGAACAAGATGATGATGAAGTTGAAGATGAAGAACAAGAGGATAATGAGGAAAATGAGGATTTCGAAGAGGAGAATGACGAATATTCACAACGTGAGGCGGACTCGGCGGAGCTGAGCTACGATGAGAGAAACCATTCTCATGATCCAATTGCTGCACAAAAGGCCGATGTTTATATCGCACCTCTCTCCTCCGCCAGCTATGAGAATATCGAGGTTACTGCAATCAACTCTAACTTCCCAGAGAAAGGAAATAAGAAACTGGCGTCCGCTAAATCTGTATCTAGATCAAGCAATGACGGAGATCAAAGCACTGGTACCACTCCTACTGCTTTAAATACAACAAGCAGCAAATATCTTCAAAATCCAAAGTTCCGCCAATCCTTCCCTTCGAAAGATAACGTCAATGTTCTGATCGATGATAATATTGAGATCCTCTCACCACCTAAGCCTCCTACTACCAGACAAATGCAACCTCCTCCATTACCACTCCCTGGCAATAATTCGGGAACTTCAAGTGCCGCCTCGAGTGCTCGCTCACAATATCATATTCCTGAAGGTGTGACAGACAGCAAGAACTTCTATAAGAGTCGTTCGAATGTTTCATTACAAGGCGCTAATAACTCACCTGTTATCTCAGTGGAGGAAAGCAATGATGCTTGTTGTGGGAAAGTATTTACCAATATGTTTCGATCGAATAATACGAATGCGAATGCAAATTCACAAATTAATGCGAAGATTGTACCAACTTCACCAATTCGAGGAAGGAATATGGCATTTGAGTTTACTGAAGAAGAATTAAAAAATACGAATAATAAAAGTATGAGTGATCGAAGCAAGGCTAAGGCAATGTTAGATGAGGATGAGAATGGTGAACTACCAGAGCAGAGCGAAGCTGATCGAGAGCGAGAGCAGTATGACATGGAACTTGATTATCAAGAGCAATTACTCCTCCAGCATCCACTGATCAACTCGGAAGAGACTGAAGAGAGAGATACTGAAGAGGAGGATTACCTGGGGAAATCTTTTGTCCTTCAAGTTCAAAGCAATCAAAAGGATAATATGGAGATCGATGAAGAGACAGCATTAGAATATTCGATGATGCTTCAACAGATGCAAGAGATTTTACAATTACCTTCGCAGAAATCTTTTATGTCACCAATGAAGTCTTCGCCACGAGCTTTGGAAGCAGTTAAAGAGGGCGAGAACGAGGAAGAGGATGATGATGACTGCTTCGAAGAGAAGGCTTTCACCTTCTATCTGAGTGATTCAGATGAAGAGGATGCGCAGAAAGAAGGAGAAGCGTATATGGAGGAGTTCGAGGTCGAGCAAGATGATAACAATGAGCCAGTTGCGTTATTGCACGAGCCTCGCACACAAAAGTCTTTTCTTACCCAACACCTTTCATACACTCATACGATCCCCAAACCAAAGCCAAAAGTTAAGGACACTGAAGATGTCGTTGAGGAATCACAAGCAGATGTAGAGGTGGATAGTCTAAATGCTGACAGACATGAGGATGATTATCAGACTTTAATAGAGGACAGCCTTCAGTTAAGCCAGCGTTTGATCGATCTCTTAGGGTATGAAGTATTCAGTCGTGGTATGTCGTTCTTATCCTCCAATGAGATGATTGACGAGTCTTTGGACGAGGACGAGATATTAGTCAAATTAGAAGGTATTCTAGGTGTTGAGAATTTAGCTTACATTGAGGAGATGTATCAACTCCTCACATATCAACAACTGATTCAAGAGGAAGAGAAGGGGCGTCTCTCTCAGAAGGAGGAAGCAGAGGAAGAGATTATCTCAGAGAGGAACCGCCGTCCTATTCGTGACGTTGCTCTCGAAGAAATTTAAGACATACTTTACTTTAGAATTTTGGTGAAAGTGTAAGACATTTGATAGATTGCTTGTTGATTATTGTTATTTTGTGATTGTAAACATTCGAAATTGTTAAAATATCATAGAATTGATTTAAAATGTGAGATTTAATTGAAGAATAAAATGAATCAAGCCCCATCATACCACCGGTTTCATCGGGGCCAACAGAATTGCATGGACGAGATTCAAAGCACTCAGTAGCTTAAAAAAGAATCTTTTAAACCAGAATCCAGGGACACCACCTAGCGTCTGAATATTCCCAAGAATTCTTGAGCCAGCAGCGATGAAGAAAGTGTGAAATTTTCTTCTCTTCTCGAATTCCAACGCTAAGGATTGAATTTTTGTTGGTTGAGACACTTTAATGATCGCCCAGGCATCAAAAAGTCGACGAATTACACAGTAAAGATAACCAAAGAACACATTTAGATAGTAATTCTCGAAAGCAAAAACCTTTCCACTATTGATTTTATCAACAAGTGGTAAGCGGGTTCCTTGATTGTAGTGGAAGATTAAACTTGCCAAGCAAAAAGCATCTTGCAAAGCTTGATTTGCTCCTTGTCCTAAAAATGGCGACATAGCATGTGCACTGTCTCCGATTAAGAGGATTCGTCCAGATTTTGAGCTCCATGATCGAAGAGGGGAGGTCGAATCTCGTATCCCAACCTCAAAAATCTGACCTCCGGTGAGAGAAACAGCGTCTAACAAGTAATGAAGATCGTGGAACTCATCAAATCCAGCATCGTAAAGTCTTTTCTTGATATCTGACTTCGATTCGTTCGCCGATCTCCATCCTAAATTGGGTTCATGCAAAGTCTCGGAGCTTTCTTTGTAAATAGAAATGAATACATTATGCGTTGTTTCGATTCCTCCAACGTTTAAAGTCAAGACATTCGACCCATCGCCGCACCATTGATGAATTTCTCCGGAGCAATTATGCTTCATCTTTGCCATCAAATCCTGCAACTTCGCAGCTGTTTTGGGGTCTGCATTTACAGATCCTCTTAATGGAGTTAAACACTGTGCGACACGAAGACCTGTGTTTTGGAATCCTGGTATGGAGGAGAAAAGTGTCTTATTTGCTTGCTGAGTGTATTCGCGCACTTTAGAGCGAACTCCATCCGCACCGATCACTAAATCAAAATCTCTCTCCTCAGTACCGTCGTCAAATTGAAGGGACACCTTTTGTGTAGCCTTATCCTCTTCAATACTCTTCAATCTTTTGCCTGACTTGAAGAATATTTGAGTTTCAGCAACTTTTCTTTCTTCAGTTGCGCTTGCCACGCTCTTTTGATCATCCCCTCCTTTTGAATTCTTCGGCTTCTTCCCTTCTTCTTCAGGAGGAACTTTTCCCTCTTCTTCATGATCATTTTCCTCCTCAATAGTCGCTATAGTTTTAGTTTCTTCTTGCACAATGCTTTTGCGGCGACGGGTAACACAATCTTTCAACACTAATCGTAAAGCACTCCATCTTAGCAAATAAATCATTGGATCTCCGGTTTCGGGTTCAAGTGCATAATTCGGAAACACATCCTTTGCTTTCGTTAGGTCCACATTAATCAACTCTTCGTCGTGATAGGTGTAAAGGATCCTTTTTACTTTACTTGAGTGTTGTTGTAAATCATGCAAGATTCCAAGCAAGTTCAAAATCACAGCCCCTCCAGAAAGGCCAATAGCACCACCTTGATTATAATCAATCGAATCCCCATGAGGATCAAATACAATCACTTCACTCACTCCAGTAGGAATCTGCTTCAAGCAAGCTGCCAATCCCAACCCAGCAATGCCAGTCCCTATAATAGCCACTCTCTCCAACATCGTCAACGATCCACTCTTTGATCAATTATCAAGGAGGTACTCGAATAATCTGAATATAGTTTGTAAATTGACTTGTCAGATAAATTCGATGATCTTCACTTCATTTCTTCTCTCTTCCGATGAGATGACGTCGAATCTTGACGGGATTAAAGCAGAAAATTTCAGGATCTTTCTGTAAATTTCACTGTGAGCGCAGCAGTGCCTTTTAATAAAATTGTAAAAATCTTCGTTTAGAAAATTTAAATTAAAATTATAATTACAATCCAATCATATTATCCTCTCTAATCAAGTGAAATTTAACCATATGCCTTTCGTGATAAATGACTGAATACCTAAAAGTAAAATTTTCATCCATAAAAGTAGCTTAAAATTCGTCATGGTCTTCGAGAGTCGATTCCTCCTTCAATGTTTTGGATGCTTCTTCTTCTTTCTGCTTTGCTAATTTTTCAGCTTTTCTTCTTTTTCTAATAATTTCCTGTTTTGCTCTTTCCTCTTCCTCCATTTGTTTCTTTTCCTCTTTCCTCTTTTGTTCTAACGCAATTTCTCTTTCCCTGACTTGCTCTTTGTAAGCAACTTTATCCTTTTCTGATAAATGCGGGAGATTTTCTAAGTCGAAAGGGATGGAAACATGTTGATGAATCCATTTCATCATTGGTTGCACCTTTCCAACGCCAGAATAATAGTTCCATGGAGGATATTTCACATTTGCTGGAATAATCAGTAGTAAAGGTAAGGGACCATTAATCATATTTAATTCAGCAGGTGGAGTTTCTTCACCGACATCCATACGAGCAATAAGAACAGAATCAATTTTTAATTCACGGAAACGATCCGCCATGCGCTTGAAATAAACATTAAAATGCGAGCAAGCTTCACAGTTATTTGCATAAAGCAATAATACGATATCACGTGTATCATCTTGTAAGATGACTTCATCGAAATTTTTCATAGTAATTGGTAAAACAGCATTATCGCCTTTTAAACCGTCACCAAACTGCTCTGAAACACCCTGCACTACATCCGGCGCTTTCTTTTTTTCTTGTCTCACCGCTTGGTTCTTCGTACTTAGCGGGACAGCTCGTTGTAGTGCTTTCTTTGCCATTTCTTTCGTATCTTCAACCGAGTGAAGCTTTCCTGAGATAAAATCTGCCATGAACTGTAAAAGAGTATCACTATTAATAGGTAATTCCTCTGGGAAAGGAATTTTCTTTCCATCACGAGTATTAAAGGCCAAGGACGGCAATCTTTCTTTCCCACCGTATAAACCTAATAATTTCATTTGATCTTCATATAAATTACCATCTAAATAAACACATAATATACGATTTACATGTTCTTTTGCCGCAATACGCATTTCGTCGATTAATATTTCATTTAATATTCCACCTGATCTACCACCAATAATACGTCCAGGTTGTCTACTGTATTGTTGTTCATTTGTCAGATTTAAAAACATTAATAACATTGGTAATTGTTGTTTTTCATATAATAAAAAGTTTTGTGGTGTCATTCTCCCTACTAACGGTATCGAATGTTGTAAGATCCATTCCTTTAAACCACCTTTTTCATTATATAATTCATCTAAGTTAATAGTATAAGGTGTATCAATATCACTTGATATCATATAGACTGATGGTGTTCGATCAATGATTTTATTTGATTTTAAATAATTTATTAATGTTTTATTTCTATTTACCACACCAAAATAAATTTCTTCATTATTCTGTAATTCTTTGGCGATATCTAAATATTCTTGATATTCATCTTCTTCAATATCTTCATAATCAGTGAATAAACCTATCACAATAACCGTAGTTAAAGCATAATCAGAATGATGACGTAATGCTTTAAAATCTTCTAATTCTTGTAATGTTTGTAATTTTTTTGCAGGTGGTTGTAATTGCTTTTTCACGTATTGCATTACAGCAGATTCTTCATGAATACCTTTATAGACAGTTGGTCTCATTTTCTTTAGAAATACTAGTGAGGGCAATTCATTGGCTCCTAATTCCGCAACAATACTTTTCATTTTATCCGCATCACCTCGCATGAAAGGAATCTTTAGATCTTTAAGCCTTGTGGCAATTTTAGCATATTCAACTTCAGCCCGGATGCATTTATGGCAAGAATAAGAGGAAAATCCAATAAGGAGGAAATTATTCTGACTGGTTGCTTTGGTGAAGTTTTTTCTCGTCACATTCATATGACCAGCAGATAAAATAGGAATAATGGTATTTTCATCTTCTACAAAGGTGGTACTACAATCGTCTCCGTGATATCCAACAAAACAATGACAAGAATAATCTATACATTTCCCATGACCACTACAGTTATTAAAGCAGACTGATCCATCTTCAGCCTCTTCCAAACAATGTATATAAATCCCTATGGTAAGAAGAACAATAAAAGCGAGAACTGTAGACAGCATTGTATCTCTTTGTCTCTTTCGCGTTTCTAGAAAAGGGACAAATGTCGAGTTACTCTCAATACAATAGTAAAACTCTCGCGATGTATCAGATTCGTTACATTTTTTTCATTTTTGTTTGTATTTTGAATTATTGTTTTGAAGTGAAGAAATGAAATCTCAGGTGAAGATTCGTAAAGTTAGCACAGCTAATGCCAATACAAGACAAGGTACTAATAGGAAGACAGCAGTTAGTCGAGGAGGATTGTTTGGAAGGAAGAAGAAGAAACAACAAGGATTGATTGATATGGATGATATATTTATCAATCCTGACTTAATCTACGCTCAAAGAGAATTATGGACACCTTTAAATGTTATTTGGAATCGTTATCGTGTGAATAAGCCTCGATTACCTCAAGAGAAAGATGAGAATAATCGATGGGTTGATTTACCAGAAAATTCTCCTCGTGCTCTCAGTGGATTTATTGGGAATCATAATCAAGAATTTTTCAATCAATTACAACAACAATTTAATAATTATGAAAGTACTTTTAATTTACCTGAAGTAATGGTCATTACAGGTCCATCAGGATCAGGGAAATCATCTATCATGAAAATCTTCGCACAAAATTTATGTGATGAACAAGGATTAACACAAGCACAAGCAAATAAATGGGTATTGTATATTAATGCAAAAGATTATGAAAGTGATTTAAGTATATTATGGAATCGTATATCAAAATTTGCTGAACCAAATTTTGAAAAATTTATGATTTCAAAATTTAGATTGATTTATATAGATAATTTTCAATATATAACACCATCTAGTCAACAAACATTTAAAAAATTATATTTAACATATATTAATAAATTAAAATATATTTTTATTACACCTGACCCCAAAGTAACTGTTACTGCTTTCTTTTTATCTAAGGCTATTACATTAAAGACTAATGCTATACAAGAAAGAGATGGTGTAACAGTTATATTATCTATATTAAATAGAAATCGGATTGGTTATGAATTCGATGGGATTAAAGCTGCTTTTGATATACATAATAAATCACCTGAAGAGAATCCTGCTTTAAATTTAACATTACCTTCTCCGATCAATCCTCTCCATCCAACAACGACAGCCAATACTACTACTACTACAGCAACGACAAATACACCAAATATATTAGGACAAAGAAAGGAAGATGTTAGTTTACAATTTATGAATATTAATAGTAATATGATTAGTTTATCATTATTATTAGATTTATTACAAAAAGTGTTCTTAGAAACTTCTTATATTAGTAAAGAAAATATTTATAAAGTATGTGGCAAACCATTAGAATTACCTATTATACCACTACGTGCTGCCATTGAACCTTTAGAAAGATGTCCAATTTGTACTTTATTACCACCATGTAATCATATTTCTATAGATGAAATTAATGAATTTGCTGTTGAAAGACGCGCTGAATTACCATCAAAATCAAAAGGATCAATTCTATGCCCTGAATTTCAACGTTATGGTCGTTGTACAATGTTTAATGTTTATGGTCATTGCTCTTTAAGTCACCCAAAGAAAATACATCAACTTGAAAAGCCAATTATACGATGTGAACAATGTACCATTCCTTGGCCTTGTAATCATTGCTCTTACTCTTCTTACCGTCGTTCTTTACTGAGTATGATCGAGGAGATAAAAGTTCGTATTGGAAGATTGCGACAGATGAATGTCCCGGAGCCATCAGCCTACCTCATGAGATTTCTAGAGATTATACCGAATTGGCGGGAAGAAGTTTTCCGATTAGATCGAAGATTTGTGAAGCCTAAAAATATTCAAATTCTTAAAGATGTTCAAGAATGGTTGGAGACATCCTATTGTACTTCACCAATGATTTACGAACAGAAGACAAAATTATTAATGGAAACATTTGGTGATTTAGTTGTTACAGACATTTTAAATATTAATATCGGGGGAAAGAATACGAAACAAGATGGGAATAGTGTTCAACCATCTAACCAAGATTTTTTCAAAGACGTAGGCTCTGTGAAGAGTGGCTGGTACGATTCAAGCATTGCGTCGGATAAATAATGAGAACCTAAATAAATAGAAATTAGTTCACTACAAAAAAGAATAACGTAAAATACAAAAAAATCGATGGAGTTAATGGTCGAGTCAGAGTAACTATGACATTTTGTATATTGGTCATCAGTTCGTAGAATGCTCTGATAACCATCGCATTCTAATAAGTGAACCATCTATACGTAAGGAAAATAACATCACCCCCGAAACCAACAACATCAAACACAACACAAATTTAGCACGAAGATAGTCAGTGAACTTTGAAGACTGATAATTGAATGTTTCAACATCTTTAAAGAAGTTTTTGACGCTCCTTTAAAGCCTCAGTTCACTTTATCATCACTCTATTTCACTAAATTCGCAAACACAAACACACAATCAGAATTTGAAAATTTACCTTTGAGTTCGCTCTCGTCAAACTTATCTCCGAAGCTTCATGTCGACTTCTTGCTAATGAGAATAGCATCTAAAAGAAAGAAAATTTTGTTAAATAGAGTTCTTCGAAAGAGAGGAAAATATAAATATCGAAATCATCAGCTGGATTAATCAAGCATGTACAAGAATCAAAATATTTTTTGTCCTGTATAATGAAGGGGAATCCACAGTCTCATCACATGATTTCAAAATACAATAATTAGTTGCTTGAACATCAGTAAAAACGATAACATGATGCACTCGTCACCCTTCCGAAGAAGTAAGACTGGGGCGGCATACAGTGATTCATCATTTGCAAGCAACCAAATACAACACACAAACAACAACGAGAAATCGACAGAACCCATCAGAAAGACAATTATTTTCAATAGAATTATCCTTCAATTAGAGCTAATATCTTTGCATAAATTCATAGGGATGTCGACTCGCAAAACATATTTAAAGTTGTCTGAATCGCTGTTTACCTCATCATCAATATCAGAAATTACTTTTTACTCTTCATGCTTCACAATTTGTTTTAAAGCCCAAACTATATCAAATTATGGGTTAATAAATTGTTGAATAAAGTGAAGGTAGATATGTGGTAGGTAGAGTGATGACAGGGTTTGATTCAGATATAATTGAGCATTTTCTCGAAACACGGTTTGTTCTGAAACTCTAGTCCGATAGCAGATATATCATCATAATCAAACTATAACAATCATATTCTATAACCATAACATAGAAAACCTCAAATCACCAGGCTCATCAAGAGAGATTATGACGGGTAAACGGCATAATTGATAGTGAATGAATCTATTTCATCGGTTTCTCTATGCTCACCAACTACCATGCACTCAAGACATGGGTAACATCATCTTACCTTATAAATAAATGGAGAATCAAGCCATTATTGACACAATCACAGGAAATAGGTTTCGTTGCAATTGAATTGTGATTGCTCTATCACGATTTTCACCACCCATTTTCAAATTCGAAATCCTTCCTTTTTCCTCAATAATTCTTTCCTTTTTCCGGATAAAAGGAATTCCGCAAACAGCGACCCATCAAATTTCATTTTCTTTGATTAGATCCAAAGACAATTTGCTAAAAGAACTGCAATTCTCTTAGCCTTTGGATACATTATCTATCATCTATCTACTATTAAGCACCTTCTCTAAGACCCCTTGGCAATCGTTCAAAGGCTTTGAGAATTTTTTTTGACTTGTGGAGAAGGTGGACTGGTCCGTTTCGCTTCAATCCGGTTCATTTGTTTCTTTGACTTCTTTGAGACGTTGTATTGCGTAAACTGTTGTTATTCCAGTTTAATCGATTGTGTTAAATCGAAAGACAAGTATCTTTTTCTTGCTTTTTGGAGGTTTTCCTTTTTTGTTGTTGTTGGAAGTGTTCCGAAGTAGCCTGGATTACTTATTGCGATTCAGTTTATTTGATTTATTCCTTGCGGATCCATCATGTCAGTTGCAAGGTAAGTAATTACACTTTCAAAGTCATTCAATATCTAATTTCATTTCTCTGAGTAGAGTCTATGCTGATGCAAATTCTTCACGACCGAGTGAATATTGGGATTACGAGAATTTGACACTGAATTGGGGGTAAGTTCAAATATCCTTTCCCCTTTCTTCCTTTCACCACTTATCATTAATATCTATTCAATCCTTTCTATATAGGAATCAGGACGATTATGAAATAGTGAAAAAAATAGGACGTGGTAAATACTCTGAAGTATTTGCTGGTGTAAATGTTGTCAATAATACAAAATGTGTAATAAAAATATTAAAACCAGTGAAAAAGAAGAAAATTAAACGTGAAATTAAGATTTTACAAAATTTACGTGGTGGTACAAACATAATACAATTATTAGATATTGTTATTGATGCACAATCTAAAACACCTGCATTAATTTTTGAATATGTTAATAACATTGATTTTAAAGTATTATATCCAACATTAACTGATCTTGATATACGTTTTTATATTTTTGAATTATTAAAAGCATTAGATTATTGTCATAGTAATGGTATTATGCATCGTGATGTGAAACCACATAATGTGATGATAGATCATGAAAGAAAGATATTAAGATTAATTGATTGGGGATTAGCAGAGTTTTATCATCCTGGACAAGAATATAATGTTCGTGTTGCATCGAGATACTTCAAAGGACCTGAATTACTCGTTGATTTTCAAGAATATGACTATGCATTAGATATGTGGTCTTTAGGATGTATGTTTGCTGGGATGATCTTTAAGAAGGAACCATTCTTTCATGGACATGATAATCATGATCAATTAGTGAAGATAGCTAAGGTAAGATATTCTACACTATATCAGAGATGAAGTTTTGTTAAACATTGCTATTTATAGGTTCTGGGTACAGATGAACTTTATGATTATTTGGAGAAGTATGATATAGAGTTGGATAGTCAGTTTGAAGGTCTTTTAACCTCTTATGCAAGAAAGCCATGGGGAAGATTTGTTACTCCAGAAAATCAACATCTAGTTTCTGAGGAAGCTTTAGATTTAATTAATAGATTGCTCAGGTACGTAGCAGCCGCTTCTCCACTCTAGTAATTTTTCATCCACAATAATGTGTAGATATGATCATCAAGAGCGCTTAACAGCCCAAGAAGCTATGGCTCATCCTTATTTCCTTCCAATACGATCCAATGATGGTGACTATCCTACAAAGAAGGAAGAAGTAATATCATTAGTCGATAGTGATTGAAGAGTTATTCTTCTCTCATAACGGAATGTTGAGATGAGATGGAAGAGTGATATATAATAAATAACATAATCATGATTTTTGTTTGTACCTTTTGTTTGTTTTGTGGGAGGAGGTTTCAGAGAAGTTTAAAATTCCTTCATCTATCTATATCATATCATAATATTAACTAATTGAAATGATTCAATTGCGTACAAATTTCAATCATTTACAAATAAAACAAATATAGAGCAGTATAAACTACTAATTTATTTTTAATTTTCGCGACTGAAGACCCTCACTCTCCTCTCCAAACAGTATAAGGTATTCACGCACTTGTTTGCAATCGAGAAACATCCTTCTTGACGTAAACAAGCGACCAGCTTTAAAATCATAGGAATGACTCGATCTCTAACATCATCCGTAAGAGTATGCAGTTTCACCATCTGTAAATCAAGCAACATCGACGATTCTTCATCCGCGATTAAGACACCGAGGAGCCACAATGCTTTCCTTCTCACTACTTCCTTCGATGTGGTGAAGAACAGTTCGATGGCAATAGCATGTACTCCAGTAGCAATCACCATCAACGGAGAACGGAAGAGACCATAGCCAAAGAATACCAAAGCTTCAGCTTGCAATGATGGATTAGATGTTACTCTTAAAAGATCAAGAACCAACGTAAAGATCATTTCGTTAGATGCGACAAGATCGGAATGACTTGAGTCTGATGAAGCAATCAATATTAACAACTTTAAAATTGGGTAAAACACTACTACTAAATCAGTTGAAGAATGATTGGCTGCAGGAAAATCAATAAATATCTTCTCAATACGATTTATGAGCTTGTGTAAGAAGGGAATCTTATCCATATCACCAGATGCTATGAAAGCAAAAAAGAAACAATAGGAGATATCACGAATTATCTCTATGTCATCTATTGATTGATAATATAAAAATAATAGCTCTAGTAATCGATCTCCTGGTTGAAAGTAATGCTGAGGAGATGGACGTGATTTCCAAACACTTTGCAATGTCCAAATAAGATTACGAAGATAGGCAAGTGTATAAAATGAAAACCGTGATTCATTATGGTCATGTTGTAAGATAGTTGGAAGATGAGACTCAAGTCGCTCTAATTCTGAATGAAGCAGCTGATAGATATGAAATTCATTAAGAAGTTTATCACAATATTCGACAGAAATATTCGCGAGATTACCAAAGACAGGGATAGTATCACACTTTAGATGAAATCCCCATTCATCTTCATTAGAATTTCGAATAATATCAATTAGGGCGTGAAGAAGCTCAGTATCTGATGCTATTAGGGATTCATCTTCTCCTAAAGATAGGGAAGTTATAAATCTAACGGCCTCTTGCAGGATTTTGTTCGACGTTTGAAAATCTCCTTTTTTGATTAAGTCAGAAAGGGCAGGGAAAAATCCAGCAGCAATCACAACATGTAATCCAGTTTCATTACTTCCATAATCTACATGCATGAAATGACAAAAATGAAGAGAAAAAGAAAAAAGACAGCATCTAGTTTACCTATATATGAATTAATATATTTGATACCAGTTAAGACATCCTCTTCCCTCTCTGATCGAACTTTATTTGCACAATCTACATCAAAATCATTCCCAATCATCTCATCTCTACAACGTTTATTACTGCGACGTAAATTAGAACAAACTACTTGTTTTGGACGAAGAAGAAATTAGTTAGACAAATGCAGCACAGTCATTTAGAGTTTTTCAATAACTCTGTATCAAAAAATATTCAAGGAAATAGTAGTGGACGTGGAATAACTCTTGGTGGAACTGAATTAATCCCAAGTTTACAGTTTAATTCTAGAAATAATAATAATGGTCAAATTGAAAGTAAAGAAGGAGAAAGAGTCAATGTTGATCATAGAACAACTTTAGAAAAGCAAATTGATATTGTAGAATATTTAAAGAAACTACCAAGTGATTCAAAGGTAATTTCACTGTGATTCTTTTTCTTTTTGTTTTTCTTTTAACCCATTCATAGGCATCATTCATAGATATCACTAGAGGTAGATCTCCTCTCTCTTTCTTCTACATTCAGCACTCTAACCGTTGAATGAAATAGAACTTCAGATTAATCTCGCAGAGGATATTCTTCTTTTAGAAAAACTGAAAAATCATGAGTACATCATACATACAAAATCATCTGATGGAACTCTCTTCTTCAGCTATCGATCAAAATATATGATTAGGCAAGTTTGCAGTTCCATCAATCATCATTCTTTTATGACCAGTCTCTCTTTCTTCTTTATAGGAATAAGAATGAGCTGTTAATCACAATAAGTCGTGTTAGGACAGGTGTTGCTGTATCTGACATAAAAGATTGCTATGAAAATATTGGTAAGTGGGTCGTTCTTACCAAACACAACCTCATCGGTTTAACCTCCGCGATGTGATGATAATAGAGTCTGATATAAACTCTATGATGGTTGGAGGAGAGTTTATCGCAGTGTATAATAAAGATAAGAAGACAAATATTCTCTTCCCGCGTGGTGCTCCATTCTTATCACAGTTATCTGGTTCAGTCATTGCAACACACGGAAAGCAGAGTATTATCACATCTGATAAGCTTGTAGATGAGATTCGACGAGGAGAAGCGATTAAAGTAGGAGAGTATTGGTATCGTGTATCCTGTGCTGTTGGGACAGGAACAACACAGAAATCATCCGCACCAGTATCAGTGACATCTGATAAAGATCCTTCTGCTGATAATGTTTATTGTTTACCTTATACTGCCACAATGTTACCATTAGATGGTGATTTTGATATTGGTGATTCATCCACACCATCAACTTCATTAAATCAATCAAGACCAGAATATCGTGGTTCAATCTATAAACATGGATGTACCAATGATATTAAAGATTTATGGAAGAAAACATCAGAAATGGTAAAATCATTAGTGAATGATGAACATAATTTACACCAAGAATTAATTAAACTTGGATTAATTCGTAATCAAATCTTTCATTCATCTTCATCATCAAAGAAAAGGAAAAATGATGATGAAACAAAGGAGAAAAAGAAAAGACATCGTTTACGTGATTTTGAAATACAATCACATAATCGTGTTGGTGAAAATTCTCATTTAAAAGGAACAAAGATGGAAAGTATTCTAAGAGATGTGCGTAAACAATACAATGATCAATTAAGAAAGTAATCTGTAGATATATATTTCTATTTTTTCTTTGAAAGTTAGTAAAACTAGTAAATACAGCTTTCTCTCCCAATTCGAAATGTTTGCCTGTGGCGTATAGATAAAAAACCTGATCTTTGAAATTTGAGAATGGAGAGAACAACAAAGAACAAAGAACAAAGGAAGAAATTATTAAATTAAATGGAGAATTTTCGATTGCAGCGCCAGAATCAACTCAATGAAGACTTTATCGAGGCAGTCGATGCCTCGCGTTACGCCAGGTATGATAGGTTATTCCCATATGCAGATGTAAATGCTGTGGATCATTATGGATATAGTGCGTTACATTATGCTGCAAAAAATGGAGATACTATCTTAATGAAAAGTCTTATTGGAGCTGGAGCAAATGTCAATTTTGTATCCAAAGACAGATTAAATCCTTTAGCGTATGCAATGGATTTTATGATTTGTAATGACTTCGCTTTTTCTATTGCATACGAAAACGTTGTTGAATTATTGATAAAATCTGGAGCGGAGAAAAATTCATTGGAACCACTATACGAATATTTTGAACCTTTAATACTTAAAAACCAAGTTGCAGAAGTAGAGGATTTTATTACTGAAATCACTTATTCTGAAGAAGAAGCAGAGGCAAACTGTTCGCGTCTACCAGCATGAAATATATTGTGAACGGAGTTTATAGGCGTCTTTAAACGAAAGAATTGGCGATCGAAACTGACCACGTTGTTCCTGATCCCTTTGCGACAGAACTTATCCACAACAAACCACAAGACAACACCACAAGTAACATATTGCTGGGTACAAAGCTATTTATGTTAAACCAAAGATTTCTACTCTGATATTCCAATTAATTGAAATATAATAAATGAAAGTAGAGACAATAAACAAATATTCAATTATAAATCCTAAAAATGGATAAAAAGTTGTAACACGATTATTTAGTGGTAATTGGAAGATACTGACATCATTTGGATAATGAGAAGTGTATTGTCTTGCTAAGAATTTACCGTAGGGATCAACAATACCACTTTCACCATCTGATGAACAGCGAAATAAAGTAAATCCATTTTCAATAGCACGTAAAGCATCGCCTTCAAAGTGACGGAAATTAATTGCATTCCAAGTCCATGAAGGTTGTAAGAAGATGTCTACTTCATTCCTTCCCGCATCGGCAATGTATTGGGGAAAATCTAGATCAAAGCAAATTGCACCAGACAAATATCCGTAATTTGTATGAGCATAAGGGAGCTCAGCTGGGCCAGCTTCAACATCAGATTCTACTAAAGGAACTGGATGAGCTTTCTTGTATTGCCAGAGAGGAGAAGTTTGGTCACTCGAAACCAAAATGAATTGATTTGTTGAATATTCCTCACCTGGAAGATCGAGAATATAGGTAAATCCTATTAACACTCCTGTAGGAACGGTTGTCGCTTGGGCGAGATTTATTGCCTTAGAAATAACTTCATTTTCTTGTGATGAGGAGGTTAATTTCATCGCTTCTTCTGACATTAAAATAATATTATCACCAGCAATCACACGACTTTGAGTAGTATTCCATAGCTGGTAATATTCTGGAGAATCAAAGTCAACAGTCTGAGCAAAGACACATGAAACAGGAATTTTCTTAGGTGTTAATTTAGGAATATGTACTTGATACAAATATTTTGATTGAATTAAAAAACCGGTAATTATAAAAATTATGACTAAAGTACGAAGATAATTGCGTTTTAAAGTATTCATAGAAATTTGATTCAATTGATTATAACGTGAAGTTAAAAAGGCAGGAAAAGTACCAATTAATACTGTAACAAAATTTATTCCATAGATTCCTAGGAGAGTTGACAGCTGTCTTAATGGAGCATAATCTAACGCAGCGTTTCCTAAAGCAGCAAAGGTGCTAAATCCGTTTCCAAGAACACTGCAATAAGCAACAGTATGAAGAACGGGAAAGACAAAAATGGAAGTAATGCTTGTCGGGTATTTCCGAAGATAGGAAAAAGAAGGAAGCAATGCTAAAAGAATATAAGCGATCCAAACTAGCGCACCAAATGCGATAGCTTGAAATACAGAGGCAGCAGTAGTTTTGGGGTAACCCATCATTCCGACAAAGCCGAGGCAAAATCCTAATGCTTGAGTAATTAGGATGAACCCACATATCTTCGCAGTATTCCAAGAGAGAAATATGTTATCACCCAAAACAATCTCAAATCCAGTTAATAAAAGATAGATATGAACAAAGGTTAAAATTGAAACAGGCTCCAAACTATTTCCAAATCCGGCTGCAAGTGCCGAGAGAATTAGAGCCACAAAACCATTCTCCTGCCGCTTCATCCATGGAATAAGTCGATCACTATCCTCTGATCCTGAGGCATTTTCAGAGTGACCGCGGTCACCATCAAAAACAACAGATTGATACATAGAAGTTTTGAAGTTTGATGTTTTGTGTGTAACGTTTGCTTGTGTATCGAGCGCAGTTTTTCAGTTTTCGAGTTTTTCGAGATTTCAAAAATCGTTAGGAGCTAATCGGGCATATGCAGGGGGTAATGGGCGCAGGCATGGTTTGGGCAGGGTGTGAGTGACTGTTTTTTCATTTTCTTCTTCTCTCTTCATCTACATCATTATTTTTCAAAGAAAACGATCACTATACTGAACAAATAACACGACTTCTCGACAATTAATACAACTCTATACACCTGTCTCTTGTACTGTCTTATCTGCTGACTACTTGCCCTCTCCTTTGAGCGAAATTCAGTGTGATTTGTGTTGTTTTCATCGTTTAGAAGTTCGTTTCGAGACTTAAGATAACTGGGAATAGAATCTTTTTGTTTCTGTGATTCAAGTAGTGTAAAGGTCAGACTTTCTTCAAACATTTAAGTGATCTAGTGTTTTAAAAGTATATTTACAGTTGATTTAAGTGATTCCTATGACTGGTTAGAGTTTAGTCGCTCCTTTATTTCATTTGTAAACAAGTGTCCCTCTCTACCAAACCACTCCGGAAAATTCAAAGCTTTCATCATTTATTCAAATTTAAAGCCTTCAGCCTTTATATTAGAATATTATTTCATTAGTAAAATCTATTTTTTCTTTTATCTTTTCAGTAGTAAATCAAGATGAGCGGGAAATATAATAGCAATACAAGTACAATGAACTCACAACAAGCCACTCTTGATGGTTTAGTATTTGATTACTATCGATATGCGATTGATGCAATATTAAAAGATCGTAAATCGAAGATGAATCCGATTATATCATCATCACAATTAGTCACACAGGTACAACCACCTGCCTCCTTCGCCGCCCAAACAATAGACCATGTGGGTTATATCTCAAATACATTACAAGGATGGAAGAAATCATTAACAAAACCAATGACTTTAGATATTTATTTATATCATAGTCAATTAAATCAACATATCTTAATTGAAAGATGGTCTTTCTCTTATCAAGCGAATAATGATTTCTCGAATAAATCATCTTCGACTGGTGGAACCTCATCTTCTTCATCATCTTCGTCAAATTCAAATCGTTTAGTTGCAATTGTAAATAGACGAATCCAAACATTTGTTCGTTCGTTATATTGTTTTGTGAGATTATTACCTGGTTTTAATTTATTACAATTAAGTCGTATTGAACCTTTTATGCATTTTCAAATTTATGAGTCACGAATGAGTCCATCTAATTTCTTTTATGAAGTATCTAAGCATCATTTCCCTCCTATCGCTACCACGAAAGGGAAATTAACGACTTCTTTACAATTCATTGATTCGATACATGTTATGGTAAGCTATGCTTTCTTATTGATCTGGATTTCCTCTTATGTACGCTTTTTGATAATATAGGAAATTATAAAAACTATCAATGGAGGTGTTCTGATTGGTGCTGGTCCTGCTCTTTCCTCGTCACCTGAGGTTGCAAAAACCGTTTCTTCCCCGATCCCCATCTCTGGTAATGCTGCTCCTCGTGCAAGAACTCAAACAGCAGATGGCCCTTATAGAAGAAGTTTTCATCGTCCAACTGAGCTGCCTTTGATGGAAACTGGACCACATGCTCGCTCTTATGAATCAAATGTACCTGAGCCAGTCTCCAGATTGAATAGCCATCCAATTCGAATACCAGGTTCTCAGAGGCATCGTGACAGCTTCGAAGGAGATCCAATGCATTCCAACCCTACTGGATACTCTTTTGGCTCGACACCTCCTGTTTCAAGCTATTCCCAAAATACACCTCCATTCGCTCATTATCCTATGAATCATAATGATGATGGAAGTAGTGATGGAAATAGTGTTGAAATGGCAGGTCCTAGTCCACCTTATTCACAATACAGTTCATCATTAAATTCTACTTCTCCTCATGGAACAAATTTAGCATTAGTTGATCGAAGAAATTCCTTTCGAAGATCTCAAATTAGTTCATCCTTCGGTCGACCAACATCTATTAACTTTTATGATTATGACAAACTTCGTACAAAAATTACCCTTCCCGCATCGCCATTTATTTTACCTCATCAAAATAGTGCAAGTAGCTCAGGGACTCAAGTGACGACAATAGCTACCGGAACTCCAAACACGGCAGGTGATGCAATAATGGCGCATCAACAACGCCAACAACAAAGAACTCGATCAAAGGAAGATAGTAATAAGTTAGACTTTGTTCTTCAGTTTGAAAAAGAGAAAGAACAACAAATATCTGGTATTTATGTCGATTTTGCAGATCGTAGTCGATCTATTAGTGGGATTACACGTGATGAGGAGCTTGAGAAACTTACTGATCTATTTGGTAGCCATCATCCGAATCAGCAACCATTATCTGATCATCAAAATGTAGATGATGAGGAAATGCCTTTCGCTGTCCCTCCAGCTGCTTCGAATGACATTGCATCATCGATCTTTGGTTATGGCCGCCCTGTTCATAGCAGTAGTATGAGTGAAGCCAACACGTACTACTCATTGACGGTAAGTTATTGTATTTGAAATACGTTTTTTCTTGAACTAATATCTCTTTTTAATTAGGCGGTTTCAGGAGAATTGATGAGCAAGTTAAACGAATTCAAAGAGTTTCGTTCCAATATATCTCTATTGTAAATAGTAATCACAGAAACATGGTCTGTGTGATTGATTTTATTATTTGTTTTCAATATCATAGTGATGTTAGTTGAAAAAAATTGTTTTCTTTGTAATTTTGGACGTGTTAACTGCACGGGGAAAATCTCTCCACACATGTTTATAAACTGATATAGCGCTCTCATGAAGAGACCTTTTCTCACAAAAATAATTTTGTCAATGCAATTTTTGAAGCTTGTTATTTTCTTCTCCTCCTCCTCCTCCTCCTCCTCCTCCTCTTTACGTCTCCTTTTTTCTTTCTTTCTTTCTTTCTTTCTTCTTTCTGTTTTGCTGTTGTGCTTTGAAAAATAAAGATTGATTGATTTGACATTTTTGCTTTTCAACTTATTCTTTTTTCGCTTCATATTTTTTTTTAAAAAGTAGAAAAATGGATGTGATTAAGAAATGATTTGAGTCCTCATGTGCTTGTTGTATTTGAGTGTTTGATAAATGTAAACCAAAGAAAAACAACGGAATTCCAGATTTTCAATCTTTTCCCTTATTTTACACTTCCCACAGCCACTACGCACTTCCTCTTCTTGTGATGTTGCTCATCAAAAGAACAAAGACAATCTCCACTTTCCTCTCTTCTTTTGTATTATTAGATGGGACAATAAAAGGATTGTTTTCTTTTTAATTCTTTCACAATTTAAAAAATGACAACGACTATGGAGGAAGTTGATTCTCTTGAGTTGAATGAAGAGCTCGCGAATCAAGCTTACCTTGTATTTGGAGAGACTCCTAAACTACGACATGAGAAACTCCAACAACTCAGAGAAAGAATCAAACGTCTCCCGAATCAAGCAGATCAATTAAAAGATTTATCGGATAAGAATCTTATTCGATTCCTAAGATCAAAGAGATTTTGTCTTGATGAAACACTAAAGAGTACAATAGAATACCAACACTTCCTTGATACACATCAAGAGAGTTTACAGAATATTACATCAGAAGAAATATTATATTTTAAAGATGTATTTACAGTCTTTCAAGAACCTAAAAGTTCTCAAGAAGGGTTAGAATTATCAACAAGAACAGCTAATACTGAAAGACGAGAAAATGATGAAAGACAAGGTAATCGAATAATGTTAATATTAAATTTGAAAAAATTATTATCAAAAATTGATTCATCCTATAAATTGAAAAACCCTTATTTTATGATCAGATTATCATTTATATTTGAACAATTAAGTTTTAATCCATATTCACAGATATATGGTATCATATTAATTATATCATGTCATAATTTAACACTATGGGAACAAATGACGTTGACGCAATTAGCATCAATACCAGAGTATTTAGCTTGTTTCCAACATTTTCGTATCTTGGGAACGAAGTTTAAAGGTGCTTATCTGATAGAAGAACCTCCTTTCTTATCATGGTTATGGTATTTTGTTTCACCTATATTAAGTGAAAAGATTAGAAATCGATGTCATTTTTGTGGTTCCGATTATTCTAAGGTTCAAGCTGCTGTGTCTGATCTGAGGATATTACCCAAGAGTCTAGGGGGTGAACGCGATGACGATGATTATGGTGACTGGCTGACAAGACAGTGTAAGAAAGTTTTGAAATAAAAAATGTTAAAGCTTGTTAATTACATTTGATTGTTATTTTCATTTTTTGTTGTACATTTTTTGTAAATATTATATTTTATGTTCTTACTTTTTTTCATATCTCTGTTAATAGTATCATAATTCTTTCTCTGTAATAGCTTTCTAATTATAGGATTCATTCCAGCTAAATTGTTTGACAATGTCTAGAGTCCTTCATTCGAGCCATATTGAGTTTATATAGCAAGCTTGATGTCGTATTACCAGGGCCGCGCCATTTTAAAATAAATCCTGACTGAGGTGAATGAAGTAGTGATTCTTTTATGCCAACAACATTGAATAATAACATTCACAAGAAAAAGACTGTGTTTACGTGAGACCTCGAAGATATCATTCGAGAAATGATTGCCGAGTTTCAAGAACCTGAAAGAGCCCGTACGAAGCTTGTACAAGTCAGCTTTACAGATCACCACAAGCCGATTGCTGGGCATTACCTCAATAAGCACACCAGTGCGAAAGCAAAGAAAAGAAAAGCAGAAGAAGAAGCTATCGTGTGTGCTAATGCGTGTGCGAAGGATTCCAGAACTTTGACTTATAACATATTATATATTCCAAGAATATTAAAGTCAGATCTTCGTCGTCAATACCCTGTAATGTTTATGAATGTTTTTAACTCATGTAGTCGTGATGTTATTCATGGTTTTGCTGAAAGATTCATTCGTAATGATGCTCAATTCATCTTAGAAGCACCAAGTAAGTCAAACTATTCTTCTGCTTCCTCTGATGATAATACTTATTGTCCGTTTTAATTAATGATAGCACATGATAGACCACTAAAATCATTTTTCCGTGGTAGAGAAAATTGTAAAAATATCTTGCTTGATCGTATTACTGATGCTCCTGATATCCGTTTTGAGATTTCCTCAGTTAAAATTCGAGTACGATCAGATGGTAGTTGTGCGTGTTTTGCAACTTATAAATATTCAGGTACAGCATTAATGTATGTTGATCCTAATAGATTATCTACAATATTACGATTCTGTAAAGAAAATGATTCAGGTATATTATCATTACCCTACCTTGGTAGAAGTTCTCCTCCTTCTACTAACAGCACTGATTCAATGAATAGTTCAACATCTATTCATCAATTTAATATATTAGATGGTTTTGAGAAAGAATTTATGGAAATAGCACAAGAAGCTGCGAATAAATTAAAAGATATTATTCCGTTATTAGCTTCATCATCTTCTTCTACTACTGCTTCACATTATAAAATGTTTCAATTTGTAATCAATAAACTATTATTACGAAGATTTGCTGTCTTATGTAATCTTCCACAAGATGAATGTGATTATTTATTTGATGTTATTGAAAGTTATATTATATTGAATAATACTACTAGAGAAGAGGAAACGATTCCTTTAGCTTTTCCTTTTCAATTTGGTGGTGATTTCACTTTCCATTTAGATGAAGAATCTCGTATTCTTGCTAATGAAATGAGAACTTATTTACTACCTCCAGACAATTAAATGAAAACTAAAGGGGTATTTATTGGTCAATCATAATCCATTTTCATTCCTCCTCAATGTATATGTATAGGAAAGTAAAATCCTTTTATTTCCTTCTTTCTATCCCTTTGGAAAGTTGCTTTGTTCGAGTTTCACTCTTTTGTTTTCTCATGATGATATACTGCACTAGTCATTTTACTTGACAGTTATTTCTAAAGTTTGCTTCTCCTACTTCAAAGAGGTATGAATGATTGTAATATTTCACTCACCCTAACTCAATGGAAAGGTGATTTCTTTTAGTAATGTGTTTGTTTTCTTTTATGTGTGAATTTTTCTTTTATCTTTTTCTCAAACATTGTTCATGATATGATTTTCTTACTATATTTTGAACATTTTAAGTTTTTTGGAAAATTTTATTATTATTAGAATTGTTTTTATTGAGAAGAAGGATTTAGTTTGTTTCATTGATATACAATAAATTTCTTGTAAATACTAGGTACTAATATAATTATAACTTTATTCACTCTTCTTATACTTTCTTTTGGAGGTCAACAATACTGAACGATCGAGCTATGCTTTGCAGTACCATCCAGTAAGGATGCAGATATACATATATACATATATATATATGAACTAAACAATACTAACCTTATTGTCTTTTATTTATCAATACTAACTGCAGTTTTTGTTCATTTGGTTTTAGTTTATCAGAGAATGTTTTCAACCTTTTATTTGGTTTTATTTACCTATTTTTTAAGTAGTTTAATCATGAAAAGCGAAATAAGTGAAAATTCTTGTGCGCTATTTCCTATGCCATTACTAGCAAGGAAAATTCTCATTATTGGGAAGGACTCTTTAGACGATTGAATGATACTTCCTCTCCGGTAAACGATACCTGAACGATCGAACTTGACTCGTGTTCGGTCCGGTATTCATAATTAATATGGTTTTAGAAAGTGTTAGCATATTTCCACATGGGACGATGATCCTGGATATAGCATCTGCCACTATGAGCTCTCAGTTACCCCAACATACAGTGGGACTTCACCAGGCGTCATCTTCTCTCGCAAGCTCTCTATTTTCATCAAATACTACAGACTACATCTTCCTTATTACACCTCATGGGATTGCCTTGAAAGATCGCATCGGAATATATCTAAACTCATCCTATGCAGGCAGTGCAGAATGGAATAATTGTTGGTCATCTTATCGAGTCTCCTGCCAAAATGATGTCGCAGTTAGTAAGGATATCTTCGAGTATCTTCAGTCTCACGACCTTCCTATTGACTCCATTGCATGCTTTTCTCAAGGATCTGTGGCTCCATTAGCGTGGGCAGAAGTCGTTCCACTTTGGTTTTGTGGTTTCTGTAGTTCCGAACTGTCAAATAATTCAAAGACTAAGATTATCATTTTCTCACTTCCCACCATAAGACTCACTGACCCGTTAGAATTCTCAAAAATAGCTTTTAGACTCGGAGAACTCCTTAGTGACTATGCTATCTCTTCGAACCATCAGATAGCGATTATGATAAGTGCTGATCTCTCACATGTTCATTCTATCGAAGGAGATGTGAGTGATCTCTTCAAATCACCTGACACAACATTAGTCCCGTCCCCTCTCATCGCACAATTATTTGACCAAACAATTATAAACTGGGCGAAAAATTTATTTCAATTTCATAATCTTGCAGTGAGTGAAGAGAGGATTCAAGAGGCAGTGAGCATGGCTCAAGAGGCGAAGAGTTGTGGTATTGGAGGATGTTGTATTGTTCAAGGTATCTTTCGAAAAATTAGCACAACTCCTTTGATGAGTACTTTCAAAGGGAAAGTAGAGTATTATGCTGCACCAACATATTATGGGATGATGGTAGCAGGAGGGAAATTCCAATCATAAGAGATTGAAGCACTGCTTCTACAATGAGAAGGTTTTACGACACCTATGTACATTAAAAAACATTCTTTATTTACATTTAATGTTGCATTATCAAAATTCCTTGATTCCTTTTCTGACATCACAAACACGAACTTATCTTATTCAATAATTAATTTTGTTTCCTTTCATTGCCTTGTAGTTCATCATAACCACTGTTCAGTCCTAACTCAATATCACGTATCCTCACACCATCACCTTCATCCCCTCCTTTCTCTTCATTATTACCTCTCCCACCTCCCGCTTTCATAAAATCTTTTGATAATTTGACTTGATTCCCAAAGATAATCGATTGAGTAGTAGGATCAATCGATACAATCTCTGATTCAGCTTTCTGTATCCCACGATACAACTCCTTCATATAAAAATCATTTTGCATCATAAAAACTAATAAAAACATACCAATTAATGATATTCCCATAATAATGGCAATAGCATAAGAACATGTAACATTTAAATATTGTTGATCAAAATATGCATACATGAAAATAGCTGTAGCGATTACATTCCATGCAGTACCTTGATAAAAAGAATGTATAGCAATATTATTTAAATTATTACATGAATTATTCCAAAAAGTTTCAAATGATAATTCTTTTTTACCACCAGTTAATGAATGTATTTCATAATTTAATTTATCACGTAACTGAAAATAATTTTCTACTTGTTTTTCATGTTTTAAAAATTCTTGATTAATTTCTTCTGCATGTAAACGTGAATATAATTTTCGATCTGGTAAAGCCTTCTGATGATGTTGTTGTTGCTGTTGCTCGGGTGCTTGTGGTCCTGCGATGTCGGTTGGTTTTCTTCGATGTTTCCGTCTTAAAGTATCAACTTTACTCCCAGCAATCTCACGATCAATACGATTCGTTAAATCTAATGATCTCTGTAGATGTTGTATTGATTTATGGGAGCGTTTATAGGTAAAACGATATATTCGAACTAATAATTCAATACATAAAATAATAGAAATTACTAAAAATAACATTGAAATAGCAATGGAAATAGAATACAGATAATAGGTGACAGGTGCATAATCTGTAGGAAATGCTGCCTGAAATAATACACCAACAATAGCAGATACCATAATTGTACCGGCAATAAGAACAGTTTGTAATTGTTGGTTCCGTTGGTCAACCATATCTCTTTCAGCATCACGATTATTTTGGATTAAATTTTCATTTAATTCTTGACAATATGCTTCAATATCAGCATATACTGAAAGCAAATAAATTTGTTTTTCTATAAATCTTTCTTTTAAATGTTGATCTTGCATGATATACATTTCTTCATTATGATATGAATGTTCTTGTTTTACAGTAGAATCATGTCGTTGGGCATCACCTGTTACACCCATTAGATCAACAATTAATTTTGTTGTTTCAAATATTTGATTCATCGCTTCTCTCTTTCTCTAATAGTACTCTCTCCTCAATAAATAGCGAATTAATTAATAATTAAGCGTGTTGTTCGATGCCAGTTTCAAAGAGGAATTTTAAGAATATGAACAATATTTCAAAAAGAAGACTCACTTTAGGATCGTTTTCATCGAACAAGTTGAAGTTCGATCGATTTAATTGATGAGAAAATTTCATTTTGAGGGGTGTCGGGTTGAGAAAGATATCTCAAGATTGTGAATCTAATAAGAATATTTTTCTTTAGAAGGTTTTGATCAAACATGACAGATAACAATCAGAGTTCTTGGATCTATGAAGTGAATGTCAAGGTTGATCGTTCCATTGAAGAAGAGTATCGAGGAGTTGTGGAACATCATATGAAGGTAATTACTGAATTACCTGGATTTCTAGGAGCTAGAAGGTTTGAAGAGCATGGGGGATCAAGTGATAAGCAAGTTGCTTGGGTTATTCAGTATTCAGCAGTGGACTACGAAGCTATAGATAACTATTTTAAGACTTTAGCACCTACCCTCAGACTTGATACTACCAAGTTTGGTGCATTAGTTGAAGCGACTCGGAGAGTATTGAAACCAGCGAATTAGTTCTCTCACTCCATTGTTTGTAAATCAATAAATGCTCGCTGATTGTCGTTCATTTTTCTTTTCGTCTGTTATCAAAAATAAAAAGTCTATTGCTCTTATACTTATTCACCTCTAATATCTTTATCCCACTTAATCCACTTAAATATTCGACCCCTTCAATAGACTCCAGATTTAAATAGTAAATATTGTCAAACAAACTCATATTCAGACTATTTGACAAAGGATTGTGATATCGAAGGTTTAGCTTATGAATTCCTGTTAGAAAACCACTAAACGTCTGAAAAAACTTCGCTAATGATATTTGTTGGTTTCTATTCTTCACGAAGTTTTTTCTCTAAAAAATAGATAATGTAAATATGTTTCGATGATTAACAACTAGATTATAATAAACTGTCTCATATTTACAATGTAAAGATTGTTTTACTCGTGCTTAATAATTGTCGGTAATGGGATTTAGCCAAATATTGTTCTACGGGGATTCGATAAGTATTCATTGTTCATGTACTCCGCGGTTCATCTGACTGAGAAAACGATCGATCTAAAGTTCGATTCGTACTGTATGTTATCGGTTTTTCAAATTCGATCAAATCAAATCAACAATAACAGCTTTCTGATAACTTATTATCATTTACACAGACGATTTCATAGCACAAGGAAAATAATTTGTTGATCTTTTATCGTCTCTCCTTTCTCTGACTCTTTCTACAAAAGAAGCGGAAAAGACTCTTTCAGTCATAATAATATTCGATAAAAGAATTCAATCCGTTAAGAAGAACCCGCTTCATTTAACCTTCAAGGAGGAAGCAGGGAGGAAAGTTAAGAGTAAATATTTGATGGATATTATCAATGTATTATTTTGGTTAATATCTTCTTGGTTTTTACATCAATTATTTTCTATTATGTTTGCTTTGTTATCTTCTTTCCTCACTGACAGTAATAATAATCCAAATACTTCAGAGGTCACATCGAGTATAAATTCAAATAACTTGACCTCTATATCTTCAAATAATGGTGAAAAAGTTCCAATCATCACTTCTTTAGCTTCATCGAAGGATGATGAGTTTGTGAAGATTAACACCTGTGAGATTGGATCTACCATCCCTATCACCTCTCTAGATGCGGAATTATTTGATGTCTTTGTTCTGACTGCTGATCTTCACAATAAGAAGGTATTGGTGAAGCAGAGGATTCTTCTCGCTATTCTTCCCTATCAGATAGCTGAGGTCATCAGACTGCCTCAGAGACCGAAGTATGGTCAGATTCAGAATGTTTACGAGCTTCAAGCACTCAAAAAGCTTCGATTTCGAGCCAATCCCAATCCTAATACACCAGACCCTTCTTCAGTTTCTCTGACCTCTTCATTGCTGTCAATCTTCTCCACAGCCTCCACTGACTCCACTGCAACCACCTCAACCTCCCAGAGCACTGTCTCTTCACCCTCTTCGACATCCTCTCAGGATCCTCCAATACCTTCTTCGACTACAACGACAACTTCATCATCTGGTCTCTTAGTACTCGAGCTTAAGAGTGGGAAACTTCTGAAGTATTACTGTCATAACCCTCTCCCCTGTGTTGATGTGATTAAGACTAAAATGAAAATATTAGGATTAGAAGGTCATCATTCCAAGCATCCTGTACTAAAACCTGCTTCAACTCCATCAACAGAAGAACATAAAACCACAGCAAACTCAAACACGAAGAAATCACGTCCTCACCTCTTAAATCATTTAAATCAAGATGAGATAATTAATATTGCAAATTATTATTTAGAACAAAGCAAACAAATTGAAAGAAGGTTTTCTATTCATCCTTCCATTGATTTAATTGAAGAAATGATGAATCTCTTTCGACTTGCTGTTGAGCACTTTGCTAATATTCCTAACCATTATTATCATGAGAAAGTGATTTATACCATCCAACAATTCCTTATCCGAGATGACGTTGTTCAAGTACTTGATCAACATCAAGTTCAGAGAAAAGGCGGTCCTCCGACTCCATCTTCTTCTTCTGTTGTTATGACAGAGACAGTGATGACACCTTCTCACAGACCTACCTCAGCTGAGATCATCCAACACTTAACAAAGGAAGTGATTCTATCACCACGTCAGATATTAGTCGATGATTCCAATGAGATGAGAGAGATTGAGAAGAAGTGTTTCTTCCCTCCTTCGATGACGTTAGACGATCTGATAGAAGAAAATCTTCGTTATGGTCAACAGAGCATCAATGAAGAGGACGATGAGGATGAAGAAGTAGATAGTAACAGTGAGAAGATTAGTCACAATCAATGTGAAGATAAAGAAGGAGAGAATATTGCAGGCGATCAGAATGACGTGTCAGTAGAATTAGATCAATTATTAATGAAGATTGATGCAGAGTTTCATAGTCTTTTGCAATCATTTGATTCTCCTAGCAATGATGCTGGCCATGATGAGAATCGATGTGTCATGGCAGAAGTAGAAGAGTTAGTACATGAGATTCAAGTGAAGGAGTTAGAAAGAGCATTACAACTCTAATCATAGCTATTGTTAATGAATTAATTAATATATTATTTGTTGTTTCAGTTCATCATTTTGTACATAGTATATCTATCTATCTTAATTTAATAAATAGAAAACTCTTTCCTTCATGCCCTAACGGGAATCTATGGAATCTATCCCGTTATTTCATATTAATAAACTTTCATTCGCCTAAACCTTCTATCTCATTGAAGAAGTCTCCTAACAGATTATCTTCTTTCTCAGCGATCTTGCTCACAATAGGAGCAGTCATTGTGGTAGTAGCTGGTTCACTTCTTCTTGTCTCTGTATTCGAGGAGGTGATTTGTTGTTGTCGAGATATATGATCATTAGAAGGAGGTTGAATCTTCTTCTTTAAGACATTAGGTACTAGAGATCTTAATGCAGAATCTGCTTTTACTTTCTTTAAAGTCTTCGCCGGTATCATAGGATCTGACGATGAGACAGACGAGTTTTGGGTGTTGACGGCGGAGGTTCCGTGTATTTCCTCTTGCCTCTGAACGTTGATTGCCCAAGTTGAAGGGATTTGTGGTGGTTGCTCGAAATGATTAATGCTATCAACTTTTCTTCCATCTGCGTTCTCTTCTGACACTTCCTCCTCTTCCTCATCATTTTCATCACTGTCATAATACTCGAAGCCTGGAAGAAGAGGCTTTGCATTAGTTGCTGGTGCAGGAGTAATATCTTCATCATTGTCTTCTTCCTCCTCCTCGATCTCTGCGGCAGTGAAGTATCTCGTGGCTGTGGTTGTGCTGGCTTCAGGTATAGGATATGGCATCGAGTAATAGTTCTCATAGGAGGAAAAGTTTGTTGGAGGTCTACTAGGACCGACTACCTCCTCTTCTTCATTATTCTCACTGTTATCATCATCTTCTTCGACATCTTCCACAACATATTGAGAGGTGGCTGGAGGTCTGCTAGGACCTGCTACCAAGTTCTCCTCATCCCCTCCCTCTTCTTCTGATGGCTTTGCTGGAAGTGCAACTACAACCACATTATCTGTAATGGTTTGTAATCGTCTCTTCATGATCTCTTCTTTATTTATCGTAAACTTAGCAAAGGAGGAGAAGTCGATGGGGTTGGAAGTAGTTGTACTATTACTTGTTGTCGGAGGTTCGGCTGAGGCCGGGACAGACTCATTATCATCTTCATCCTCACTTAAGTCCTCTTCGTCATCACTTTGTTCTTCTTCGATACTTTTTCCCTCTTCTTCCATTTCAAGTTCTACTTGAGCTGAATTCTGCTGCGTAATGTCAGTTTCGCTGTTGTAATAGTTGGAGGAAGATGTCATTGGTAGATGGTTCTGATTCTGGAGATTTGCGTCTTCATGTGATTCTTTTCCTAACTTATTTCTATGAAACCGTTCGGTATATCCATCCGCGGCAGGATCTAATGGGTCGACGACTGCATCATCTTCTTCTCTCCTCCTCTTCTTCTCTTTCCGCTGTTGTGCAGCTAATAGGTATGGGTTCACTGCTTGAGCTTGTGTTTGAAGTGACTGGTTACTTAAAGGGCGAGGAGGTGGGAGCGGAATACCATTCACACCTCCTATGATAGCTCCACCAGGTCTTGGTGGAGGTGGAGGGGGAATACCTCGGGGACCACTATTCCATCCAACAGGTGCTGCCATGCCAAAAACTGGCCGAGGAATCATTCCACCAGGTAGCATTTGGGGTTGTGAAGGGACAGGAAGGTACTGTGTTGGTCGATAGAGCACTGGGGCGCCTGGAGGAGGAAAACCGAGAGGGTTAAAGGTTGGATGATAATAAACGCTTTCTTCAGGTCGCCGAGTTACAGGAAGATTAGTGGTGAAACTTGGTGGAATATGCTGAGAGGAAGATGTTGGCAGGGATTGTACTGTCTCACTTGTTGTCGGTAGGTCTGATCTTGGCCGCTTCCCTTGAATGACTTCAATCTGTTGCTTTCTAAGCGCAATTGTCTTCATTTGTTTCAGTTCTTCAATTTTATCTTTTAAAGACTTGTCTAATCTACTTTCATTGGATAGTTTTTGATATTTTGCAATTTCTTCATCAATTTTCGTTGGATCATTTAAAAGCGATCGTACTTCTTTTACCTCTTTCTTTTGCTGTTGCGCTTTCTTAATCGCCTTTTTCTTTTCTTCCCTTCGAAATGCATCAGCAGGATTGATTCCTTTCTTATCTTTTCCCATGTTATTGTGTAGTAATGATGGTAAATGACACAATCAACAAAATAATTAAACAAACAGGTATTGGTAACAGTCACGTAAAATAAAAAGTTCCTCCAATAAAAAACGATTCTCCCTTAAAAAGCGCTTTTATGATAACGACTCTAATTTTCCAAGAATTGCATAGCTTTTCTTGTGAGATGTCTCAATGAGGAAGTAGACGACCATAAGTTACCTCTTCAAAGACTATTGCATTGAATCTCTCATAATTTGTGTGTAAGAGAGCTGATAGGCTTTGTCCAATCGAAGATTGTTTCGACTTACGTGAGAAATTGGCTGATCAGTGAATAGTATAGTCAGTCATAGTATTAAGAACCCATTTCAAGCCAAACTAATAGATAATTGAAATGATAGAACTCAGACAAAGATCAAGATCAAGGTCAGGAGGATACAGCCGATTGAGTATCGAAGAAGAGGAGGATGATGAACTGTTTCCTGCACCAGCCACTCATCGCTCAGGAGGTTATAGTCGACTGAATACCGAAGACGAAGATGATGATCTGCTACCATTACCAACCATTCATCGTCCAAAACCAGTGCAATCACGAGAATCTCGAGCATGTAAGTAGAACTTCTTATATTGTAGTCGGAGTGATCCTGAACGTTATTTCTTTCTAGGCGCAAGATGTTGTTTTATATTTTCATTATCGGCGATCATCTTCCTTTCATCTCTCGCTGTGATGTTCGCCCTTGAATCTCCTTACGTTAAGATCAATACGGAGTACAATAATAAGAAAAGAGAACTTCTGAAGGGAGTAGGTGGTGCGTTAGCTATGTATATCTTTTGTGGGATTGTTTCGGGCTATTTCCTTCTTCGAAGGAGAAGGATAGACTATATGATGGATGACGATCCTGGTTTTGCAGAGTAATTTATTATAGGATAATTGATAGCAGTTTTATTACATAATAAATCAAATAATAGTAGATTAGTTTTGATTATAGAATTTCTTTCCCTTTTTTTTGTGTGTGGTGGCTAGGATATGTCGATAGATATGAAGTGTAACTGAATATCTCCTTGCTTTCATCGAAATAAGTCAACAATTGTTCGAATAAAGCACACGTCAACAACAGGACAAACATGTCGAATAAATTAAATAACGTTGAGCAAACTTAAACCGCTATCGAGGCAATGAAGACTTAGATGGTGTTTGTTAAGTTATGAGGAATCTATGCCATGGAGTATGATTGAGAGCAGCTAATACATCACTATATAATAAAGCACTATTAAGATGATAAACTATAATCGGTCGACCACATGGACGATAAGAAACAGTTGCTGATAATAAAGCTCGCTTGGTAAGATTAGTCAGTGCATCTTGAAATATAGCTATTGGGGGTAATTGCAACAAAATCCTCCCTGTACTTGACAGTGACGAGCGATCATCCACTACATTGGCAGAAGAGCTTCCACCACCACCACCGCCTCCGTTACTCCGATAGAAATCGTCCGTTTGAATTTTATTCATAAAATCAGTAAATTTCTCCCATGCCATAATCATTGTCATTCCTGCGACGGGGGAATGCTCATCACCACCACAAACTAATCTACGATGTTTACAAAATACAATCATGATTGCTTTATACAGATCGCATAATTGTGCAATAACTGCAACGAATGGTGCAGCTTTATACTTATCAACAGCAAGACCAATCATAGTGAAGATCTCCTTCGAATACTTCTTCATATCAACGGTATTACTATTGTTATTACTATTATGATCATCATTTTCAAGATGATGATTAGTTAAAAAATCTCTAAACATTGCTAATGTTGTTTGACATATTTGTAATGCAGCACGTAAATCACTAACAGTATTCGATGCTTTACGTGAGATAAATTCGATTGCTTTTTTATCAAAATATTTTAAATGTAAATTTATTAATCGTTTTTCAATAATTTCATTAACTTGTGAATAATTATATGGTTGGAAAATTTGTCTTTGGATATTAATAATCGTACGTGATTCAACACGTGCTGATATTCTTTCAGGTAAATCCATTGTATTGGATATACCTATTAATAAGAAACCTGATCTTTCATGCATTGACCAATCAAATAAATTATAAATGACACGGAAATCACGTGTTAATAAAAAATCTAATTCATCCATTAAACAGACTAATATATGTTCACGATTATCTGTACCAGTTGTTTTTATACGTATTTGATTCGATGCAAAGAATGAACTTAATTTATTCTGTGCAGTCTTTGCTGATACATGATATCCTGTTAATCCACGCCATAGTTGAGTATCTATTAGTATGTACGGTAAGAATGTTCAATGAGTCTATAGGAGTGGAGGAGGATATACGTACATGCGTCTGCTGGCGATTTTAATCGCAAACAATTAATTTCAATAAAATCAAATTCAGGTACTAATCCTTTATCAACTTCTTTTCTTAAATTATTCAAACAGGATAAAACTGTTGCTGTTTTTCCAGTTCCTAACAGAAGAGAGACGGGAAAGTGATTAGCCCTCAACTAAACACGATGAAGAGGTGTGACTTACCTGGCATGCCACAGATATACAGAGGAGGCTTTGTTCGATGTGATGTGACAACTTCACGAATATAATTATCAATAAATTTTCTTTCATTCTCACGACATGGTAATTCATCAGGAATCACAGAGATTTGTAACCTTTGAATGGCTATCGAGTAATCATCAGCCAACATCCCATTCGTTGACTTCAGATAGTTAGCATATGCTTCTTTATAATGACTAAATTCTAATCCTCTCTTTAGTATTGTGTGAACAGATATCTTTTGAGTCGCTCTACTCTCATTACTTTCAAGATAACGACAGATGAAGTGATCAGAAGAGTCAATACCAGAGGGATTAGATCCTTTGATCTGAATCACCTCGGTGACCGATCCCTACCATAGATTATGACAATCTTACAATGATACAGAAATCTTACCGCAGGAATGTCATCTAATTGATCAGTTTCGATGAGTTCATTGGCAAGTGGATTGATTCTATTGATACACATACATCTTAAGTGAGTCCTCTGAAAAGTTAACAAGGATTTACATTTGCTTCTTTTGCTTCGTTAGTTCATGGGGTTGAAGAAACCATCTCACTTCAATGTAAATTTCTTCTTCCTTGTTCTCATATATTGCCAGAACTTGACCGAAGGCGAATTGTTCGACAGTTTCTCCCTCGTCATCCCCATCGTTACTTTCAAGTACAATGCGTACACAATCACCAAACTTTACCACTAAATCACATGTCTGAAATGCAGCGTAAAACTTTCGATCATCCTCATCAATGTGTAGTACATCGCCCAGACCATCACAAGCTATATGATCATCATCGTTAATCTCTGCATTAGCTTTCTCATTCACCTCTTCTTCCCCCTTGTCTCTTGATCCTTGTCCAATACTATCAATTTCACCAGAAGATCGTCTTCTTTTCATGTTTACTGGTTGGGAAATCTGTTCAAAATCAAATCAAATCCCAAAGAATCAAGAATGGCTGATCGTGGGTAAGGTAAAGTTTTGAAATAACAAGGTGTTAGACAATTCCTTTATTTTTCTTGTGCTTCATTTATGAAGATATCGAACTTATTTCTGTCAATCAATTGATTTCCTCCTCACTGCATTTAAATTTGTGACAAAATGTTTGAAGATCATCGTTGGGAAAATTTGCGACGTCTGTTTACTCGTCCAACTATGTTTGGAAATGAGACAGGACAATTGCCAAATGGAGAATTTACTCCTGGGGAAGATGTTCTCCAAAATATCCGTGAAAATGTGAAAGTATTAGTTGTTGGTGCAGGTGGACTTGGATGTGAAATATTGAAGGTACGATTATACTGGAAGTTGTCTCCATTTGATTTCAATAGTTTTTTTAGGATCTTGCTCTTTCTGGAGTCACTGATATTCATGTTATTGATTTAGATACAATTGATATCAGTAATTTGAATCGTCAATTTTTATTTCGAATGTCTGATGTTGGTCATAGTAAGGCTGAAGTCGCTGCTAACTTTATTATGAAGCGAATTCCTGGTGTTAAAGTGACTCCTCACATGGGAAAGATTCAAGACAAAGATTTGGAATTTTACAAGTCTTTTAATGTTATTATCGCTGGTTTAGATAATATTGAAGCTAGACGTTGGTTAAACAGTGTTATTGTTAATTTGGTGGAGTTTACTGAAGATGGTGACATTGATCCCTCCACTATTATTCCTTTGGTTGATGGTGGCACTGAGGGTTTCAAAGGTCAAGGTCGTTTAATTCTCCCTCGAGTTACTGCTTGTTTTGAATGTACCATTGGTTCCTTTCCTCCACAGCAGTCCTTCCCTCTGTGCACCATTGCTGAGACGCCTCGCCTCCCAGAACATTGTATTGCTTATGTTTACATGCTCGAGTGGGATCGTCACAATCCTGGAAAGAAACTCGATAAGGATAATCCAGAGCACATGCAATGGGTTTATCAGCGTGCGGCTGAGAGAGCACAAAAATATGGTATCGAAGGGGTAACATATTTTAAGACAATCGGTGTTATTAAGAACATTATCCCAGCTGTTGCTTCCACAAATGCCGTCGTCGCTGCGGTTTGTGTCAATGAAGCGATCAAAATCCTTTCTCTTTGCAGTCAAAGTGTCAACAACTACTTGATGTACATGGGATCAGAAGGTCTCTATACTCCCACATTTGTTTATGACAGAAATGAGTTATGTTTGGTCTGTGGTGATGAATCTCAAACTCGAAAGTATTCATTACTTTCAACAACAACCTTACAAGAATTCATGGACAAATTGGTTAACGATGCAGAGCTAAACCTCCGCAAGCCTTCAATCGTTGGAGAGTCTAAAAGTTTATTTATGCAGCAACCAGCATCATTGCGCGAGAAATTGTCTGTTAACCTTTCGAAGCCACTGAATGAATTGATAGAAAATGGAGAGATTCTAACCATTACTGATCCTGCGTTGTCTGAAGTGGCGATTTCTTTGCAGATCGTCTTTGAAGATCTGTAATTTTAATTTTAGAATCAAAACATTTTACAAAATTTCCCTTCTTAATTTTAACATGAAACAGAATCTAGCAGTTTTGAAGATTACAAATTCTAGAGATGAAACCAGTCGCAGCAATCAAGACATGCTTGCGAGTAACACTGGAAAAGCCCAAACGCATTGCTGCATTCTTGTTTGAACCAGAACACCAACGAACTGCGTCCTTAAAAAGAAGAAGAAGAGTCAAATTAACACATAAATATATATACAAGGGGACTTTACGTACAAGTTCCAGTTACACCATTAGCTCGATGAATATTTTCAAAGTGCCGACAGGAGAAACTTGCACAAAGTTTAACCTCAAAGACTGCAACTGAGTCGAGTCTTCAACAGAAACATCAAAACCAGCTTCAGGACGCTTCTACTGAGGCGCGCTTATCTGCGACGCAACTTCATACGAGTCTCCCAACGATCCAAAAAAGCTCCCATACGAATGGCACGGAAATTCCGGAAGATCATCGTAGTCATCGTCCGATGTCCAACTCCTATCAAGTTCGAGTTTATTATTCAAAATTTCATCACGATGAAAATTCATCAAAAAACTTGTGGTATTATGCGGAGCGTTTGGACAACATGTGAGGGAATAATTCGGACGTTTGGGAGGGAAATCAAAACAAGTAGAATGTGGTTTTTTAGAGTACCTTTGTCGGACAAGGTTATTACCAAGTCGTTCTTTCAGGTTTTCTTTACCCATGTTTTTCTTTCCTTCTTGATAAATGACAGTAACAATTCTGGATTTACACTTCTTATAATTTTGAGTAGGCACTTGTGAAGTCTTAACTTCTTTTGGTTTCCTTGAAGGTATTCCGTAATGCGATCTCGAAATGTAAGGCTTCCGGTAACTTGGGCTTCCTTCAGAATAAGAAGAAGTCTTTCGATGATAATGCTGTATTCTCATGAGGTATTAAAACTTAAATAGTGATGAGTTAATGAAAGGGTGAAAGGTGTGAATGAATTCTAATAAGATTCACTTATCCGATGAAATCTAATTTGATTGACTTCTCTCTCTGTCGCGATTTCTAAAATGAATCACACCCACTTCCTGCTCCCCTCACTCACACTATGCGCAAAATGAAAAAAAAAATCCCAAAATTGATTTTCCGCCATTTTTGTGGGAAAGAAGATCCGTTTCAACTTCATCCGAATCTTCGAAAATTCAAAAATTCAAGGATGAGAAGATGGAAGGAAGAAAAGCTGATTGATGGAAAAGAACATGAAAAATAACTCAGTAATTAATTAAAAAGTTTGTAAGAATGCATAAATAACGAAAAAAAGGAAGTGTGAGTCTAACGAGTCTTTGCAAAACTAGAAGAGATCTCGGTGAAAAATGATGCTGGTGATATTAAAGCAAAATGCACCCTTTTCCACCTTTCTTGTCACCATCTTTTCCGGCATCTTTAGACTTAGCTTTCTTGTCGCCTTTACCTTTCTTTCCTTTACCATCATCGCCATCATCACTGTCGAAAAAAGAAAGATAAATGGTTAAATATGATGGAAAAGAACTGACTAATACTTACGCTTCTTTTCCTCCACCAAACACACCAGCAGCTTGGTCAGAGTCCTGGCCTGCCTTGGGGTTCTTAGTTAAAATCTTTCGGACCAAAGTTTCGAATGCTTCCTTCACTCGAGAATTCTCTTTTGCCTAGGAAAAACGAAAAACGGTAGGCATTCATGTCTCAATAAAGCCAATTTCCTTACCGAAACTTCCAAGAAGCCAGCACCGAACTCATCCGCTAAAGCTTTTCCTTCCTCTTTGGTGACAGCACGATCTTTCTTGGCCATATCGGCCTTGTTACCAATCACAACCATTGGAACCTTACGATCTCGATGAACTCTGAGAATTTGTTCTCGAATAGCTTTTAACTCTTCTAGTGTCTGATCATCAACAATACTGTACACCAATAAAAATCCGTCTCCAGTATGCATGAAAGTCTCTCGAAGTGGTGTATATTCATCTTGCCCTGCTGTATCCAGAATTTCGACTTGTAAAGCCTTTCCATCAATGTCCATAGTAGTTTGATAAGATTCCTCAACTGTAGGATCGTACTAAACACAGATATTTGAAAATAAGAAGTTCGTCACTCCAACTTCGAACGTAAAATATCCTACCTTTTCAACCCATCTTCCGATCACGAATCGATTTGTTATGGCGGATTTACCGACTCCACCAACACCCATAACAATAATCTTGATAGATGCCATCTTTCAATCAATAATTAATCACTAAGCCACCCAAAAAAATAGTTCTAAAAATGTTTCAGAAAAGATATTTTGGTAGGCAGTTCTGTCTTCAGATGAACTCTAATTACTGTAGTTAAAACTTAGCAATTATGATATTTCAATTAATCGATCTTTCGAAGTCTCACAGTTTTGGATTTCTGAGTTTTCGGTAGAATCTATTTTCATTTGTTCTGCTTTAGATTTTTCATTTATCAATCGCATCGTTCTTTCATAGGATTTCATTGTAAACTCTCAATTTATTTTGCTTTTAAGTTGACCTGTGCTTTACATATCATATTTACCTTGGTTTCCCGTAATTTTTCCTTGACGACTTGAAGGATTCGCAAAAACCTTTGAGTTCAAAGCTGAAGTGTCTCCCTCGTATTACTTGTCTCTTTCCAATCAGAATTGTTATATTGGAATTATTCGAATTTTACTTGTTAACAAGTAATACATGATTTAGGTTTGGGTATCTTTCTATGAATTGGGTCCTATTTACAATAGAATTAAGTAATATCGGTAAAATCATGAGTCAAATGAATTTTCCTTCTGAAGATTTGCTGTGGAAATTAGGGATTAGTACATTGTTTATTTTCACTCATCGTTTACTTGTAAGAAATAATGCTCCTCCTAAAAGAAAAGTATTAGAATCGAAGAGTCAGAGACCAACTGAGGCCCCAGATGTCACAATCCAGGATAGTGGCAGTATCACTCAGACCACTGATCAAACAAATAACATTGAACAAGATCTCTCGGCAATTTATCCAGATTCGAAACAAGATGCTGAGATACTCTCTGATATTTCTGCTTCAGAGATTTATCGAAGCCCAGCTGCTATGGGGGCAACTCCGAAACACACAAATGCTTACTTTACAGCACTTAAATCCCCTCCTGTATCTGCTGTCAGACCAATCTTGACATCTACTGCTACCCCTAATAGTGCTGAGAGCAAAGGCACTGTTTCCAGTAACGGGGAACCTAAAATAGGTTATGAAGAAGTAATGAGTCAAAACATCTCACATCATGATGATGAATATATACAAGATACCTTCCAGCAAACTGTTCGACTTTATCATGAAGAAAATCGTTCATTAAAAAAGAAAGTTGAAGAATTACAAACTCAACTAAGTCACAGTTCTTCAAATCATAACATCTTCTCACCTTTTTCTTCCACTCAGAATCAAAATCATCTATTCTTAAATTCTCTTTCATCTTCACCCTCTTTTACGACGCCATACAAAGGAGAACATTCGAATAGTTTTACAGGGCCTATGTCGCCATCAATACAATATTTAATTGAACAAAATCAGAAATTAACACAAGAAAAACAATTATTAGTGCAATCTATTGAATATGCTCATAATCAATTCCAACAAATCAGTCAAAGGCATCATTCGTTACATCAGATTTCTTCTGATGGTGAAGAAGAAGATAAAGACAATGGGGTGAAAGGAGAAGATGTTGAGAATCTTCAGACCATAGCTGTGGGGAAAGGAGGTAACTCGTCATTCGCTCCTTTGAAGGATGCCTCGGATATTGAGAAAGATTATGATGAACATATTTACCTTCGATTGCGACAAATCTTACAAGAAATTCCTTTAATGGATTTAAATACTACTTTTACTGCAGCAAACATCTATGATCCTGCTCAAACATCGTTTTCTTCACCAATCCTTAAACCTAAAGGATCTCCATCACCTCCACCCTCTGACTCCTCTTCTGTATTATTCTCCCCTTCATCTTCGTCAGATTTACTTCTACAGAAATTGACAACTATTCAACAAATTTTAACATATGAATATCCAACGATGAAAACTAAATTTGAACAATTATCAAATAACTATGATGATGCAATCAATCAAATCAATGATTTAAAATCTCAATTAAGTTCGTTAAAGTTACTCAAAATACAAGAAATTACTGATTTGCATCGTAAGATTGTTGAATTAACTCAATTTTATGAACAACAAATACAACAATTAAAAGAATCGACTGCTACCATGGCTACATCTGATAATGGTCATAGTAGTAATGGCAAAGCCAATGGAAGTGGTGTGAGAAGTCGCTCAACTACTCCAACGGCTATTAAGAAGAAATCCTCGAATACATCAACACCTACCCCGAACACTGAGTTCATCTCATTGCCATCGAGTATTAATAAGATTGGAAATACGTCAGAGAATTCGATTTTTATTACGAAGGAGTTGGCGAAGTCCTTCCAATCACCTGGAACCGCTTATAATGATGACGAAGATGATCCAACGACTCCACTGGTCAATAGCTTTGAGGGAAGAGATGTCACTCCAGGTAAAATTCGAAAGACAACGCCATCTAAGATAAGGAACGGTACTCCGCCCTCAGTCCAGCGACACCCTCAATCAGCATCGAGGAGTGCAGCAAAGAGTGATGTGAGTCACGGTAGTTTGAATACCACTACGGATTCTATCAATTCTCCTAATCGAGCAGCAGTGATGAACAAGGTGAAGGAATGGGAGACACGTACCAAACGATGAGATATTCAAGATGTTCGATAAATAAAATAGAATAACTCTAATAAGGTTTATAGTATGTTTTTTTAACTATGTCAATTGAAGTGTTTTGTAAAATATTCACTATAATCTATGGGAGTAGATGATATTAATGGTGGCTATGGTGGAAGGAGTTGTGGTTATGTGTTGTTTTTTTGGTTGTTCTCTGTTGTGATGTTGTGTTTTCATTTGATTTCTTTTCAGCCTTTTTCTTTTCTACTTCTTTTCCCTCAATCTTATTATTATAATAAAATAAAATTGGTTGAGAGACTGACAACAAGTAGTAGTCTGGTCTTATCCTATTTCATCTCATTACAAGGAGACGTCTTTCTTCTAAAACAACATATTTATTCATAATAATCGAGATATTCTTTATATTCTTTCATCTCACAAACACACAAAGTTAAATTAGTTTTTATTACAATCAAAGAATTTATAAGTTAATATATTTTATTATTTATTACTATTTTTCTATGTACATGGTACATTAAGCTTTCGAGATCCACTATCGTCGATAGTAGTTATTGTCACGACTTCCATCCCTATTATTGTGCGAATTACTATGATGGTGTGATGAATGAGGGGGAGGAGGAGGTCTGTGGTCGCTATGATGGGAATGAGATTGTGGAGGATAATGACTGCTGGAGTGATGGGAGGATCTCGGAGAGCGAGGAGGGTAATGTGATGGAGGGTATTGATGAGGTGGATAGTGTGACGAGGGAGGAGGGCCGAGTGGTGGTGGGGGCGGTGGGGCTGCATAAGTACTTGAAGGATAATGGTCAATCTTCTGTCTTTTGCTGTTTGGATCATCTAGAGGAGGACGATCTTCTTCTCTTCGATCTTGTGGTGGTGGCGGTGGGGGTGCGGAAGTCGTAGGGGGAGGGGGAGGGGCGCCACCAGCTGCAGCTGATGGCTTCTTGATTATATTGAATTTATTTAGCTTTGGATTGTTCTCTCGATCTCTATTTCTCGCATCTTTGGGTCTGGCTGTGCCTTGTATCGCAGTAGGTGGTGGAGGAGGAGGGTTTGGAGGTCGCACGGGTTGAGGAGGAAGATGAGCTTGAAGTTCGGCAGCTTTCCTTTGCTCTTCTCTTTCTTTTCTAACTTTCTCTTGTTGAGTCCATCCCGTGACAGGAGCGAGATCAATTGGAGGTAATCTAGTCACGAGATAAGACCAAAGTATAAAAAAACACGGTTCTCTTACGTTGAAGGTGTAGGCAATGTATCAGGACTAAAATAACGATGTTCAAGAGCTTCTTTTGCAGTGATTCGTGTCGCTGGGTTGAGATCTAACAATCTTTCTAACAATGATAATCCAAAAGTATCAAACTGTCTCGAGTACTCCGCTGATAATCTTGATTGATAGGTCTTAGTAAAATTAATCTTCTCCCAGTCTGGATAAGTTTTATATTGATCTAACAGACTTCCTTGAGGTGTACCGAGCAAACGGAAGATGAGTTCTATTATCTCTGGTTCAGTGCCAGCTCTGAACAACTCTGATTTTTGCCTTAGCTCAGCAAAGATACATCTAAGAAGAAATGACGGGAGTAACAGAGTTAAGGTCAAGAGATAAGGAGTAACGAAGGATAGGAGGGTTGATAGGATGTAATGAGAGCAAAGAGAGAGTGAGGACAGTGAGTAGTAGCAACTCATATCTCCTTCTTCTCTCAGATCTTATACAACCAATACAAAACGGAACAAACAACCCCCAAATACAAAAATAGAAACACAAAAACAAAGGACTTACCCAACCGACCACATATCAATTTCTGTTCCATAGTGCTTAGTACCATATACTAGTTCAGGACTACGATACCATAAAGTAACAACAGGTACAGTTAATTTATGATTTGGTGGTGGTAATGTTCTAGCTAATCCCCAATCAGCAATTTTTAATACATTATTTTTACTAATTAATAAATTAGCTGATTTAATATCACGATGTAATATTTTCTTATCATGTAAATATAATATACCAGATAATAATTGATACATATATGATTTAATCATATCAGTAGTTAAATAAAAATTTGGTGATTTAATTAAACCATCTAAATCATATTCAATATATTCAAATACCATAAAAACATCACCTAATGTGATACCTTTTAATTTTAATTCATTTTTCTCTTTTTCATCATTACTTTCTTTATCATAAGTAATAATTTCACGTAATTTAATAATATTATCATGATTCATTAAATGTAATATTTTAATTTCACGTATTGCTGTTACAGGGAAACCTTGTGTTTCACGTTCCATTTTAATTTTCTTTAATGCTACTTGTGGTCGGGTAATCTCAGATTTATCAATTGCTTTATAGACTACACCATATGTACCTGTACCTACGGCATTTGCTACTTCCATACATTCGATTAAATCTCTTGTTTGACGTTTCTTAATGAAATGTGTTGGTACTAATTCAGTTGTCATTGCTGTATTCATTGTATTTTCCATTTCTGATCCAAATCCTATACCTCCTTCGTTATTGGAAGTTGTCAAGACCATAGCGCACTACAAGAAACTCCCCACTATGCTGATATTTTAGCTTGGAGTAAGAATGGAGAATTAAGAGACAAAGTATGCGGAAATTGGTAATGATGAGTGAGAACAAAAGAAATAAAGAGTAAAATAACTCGAGAAATAGAAATATTTAGATTTGGAAAACTCAGATTTAGGGTGATAAAAGCGCTTTTTTATGCGAAAAAGTCAATGATGTATGAAATGACAAGTTCCTTCCACTTGTAAGTCTTTTCATCAACTTCTTGCACTTTCTTTGAGTTGAGGAAAGATCTTCCTTTGATTTTGATTTATTTATTTCTGTTTCTTCCCCTTATAATTGAATTGTATCTCCTACAATGGCAAAAACCTTCGTGATTTTGGTGCTGTTGTGCTTGCAGTTGTTGCATTGGGTTTCTTGCACGAAATTACCTGGATTTTCCAATGCTCAACGGTTGCTCAGTAAGTTTTACTTCTTATCTTGATTTAGCGTTGATTTTCATGGTTTGTTAGCATTGTTCCGCGGAGGAGCGAAGGGTAAACCTCCAAAGAAAGCTCAACCTATCTCTAAATCGAAAAGAAGAAACAGATATGAAGACGAGGAGGACGAGAATGAAGATGATTATGACGATGAAGAGGACGACGATCATCATTATAAAAGCAAACGAGGGAAATCTTCACGAAGAACATCAAATCGTGGGAAGAGTAGCCGAGGATCCTTCTCTCTAATTCCATGGTCGAGTGCGAACAATGATCGTGAATCCTCTTCCTCTAAAAAGAAGGGACCATCGATACGAGAACGCTTGGAACAAATTGCAAAATCTGGTCAATCTGCCTATAAAGATATTTATCGAAGAGCGAAGGTAAAGAATCCACCTACAGCCTCTCATTTTCAACTAACCTGCGTTTTAGGTGATGAAATCCTCTGCCTTTGAAGGAATCTTGTTAAAAGCAACCTGGCCTTCCGATGTCGTTGTTGCTCAAGAGGTCCTAACTGACCTGATCAAATATTCCATTCCTGCATTTAAATATACTCGTTCGGTAAGATTTCTCGTTGTCGTCATCTTTCTTTCTGTTATCTTGTTGTTAATTGTTTTAGGAATCCGAGGAAGATCCTTACTATATGACATTGCACAAATTATGGACGAAAATGACTGAGCGCGATTGGAGAACAGTGACCAAATCTCTTTATATCCTCCATTGCATCTCAAAGGATAGCTCCCAGGAGTCTTGTCGTCACTTCGCAACTGCATTAAAGTAAGCTCTTAACCATCCTCTAATAATCTTTTTTGATTTTCTATCAGAACGCTATCAAAGGCTCGTAATCCGAAGAAGCCAGATCAGAAGTATTATGATATTAAAGTCATTAGTGAGTTAGATGTCCCAAGCCAAAGCTACCAACCTTTTGTCAAGGCATATGCTGCTTATATCATTCATCGAACGAAGACATTTAGTGGAAAATTCGAAGAATTCAAAGAATTTCTGAATTCTGCTGGAAGTAATCAACAAAAGAAGAATAATAACAAGGAAGACAATGCCTCAGTCTCCGCTAATGACATCGATGCAAACTCCTTCAAGAAAGTTCTTGTTTTAGCAAAAAAAGCACAGCAAGCCATCCAACAAGGGTAAGCTCTTTCTTGAATAATAATAAATTCGTTGTTTTTATTGTTTTGTGATTAGTTTACAAGTACGTCTAAACAAGAAGCAGGTGAATGTAGTCACTGGGCAGGTTATGAAGGCTTTATCACAAGATATTAAAGATCTCTGGCAATTTTATGATAAACTTGTGAAGACATACCTGTTAGCATCATCTCCTTCTCTGAGTCAACATCAGAATCGTGAAAATGCGAAGGAAATCAATGACATTCTCGCCTTCTACCAGGATCACTATGATGTGGTGAGTATTCTTCCCACGATAATCTCTATTTCTTGTTGTTAATCGCTTTTCAGGTAAAAAAATATCTCCAAGATCACGCCAAACTCTTTAAATCGTTAAAGTTGAAGCTTCCTGTTGATCTCGATGACGAAGCTTCTCTTTCCTCTGATTCCGTCAAACAAAGGATTGAAGAACTTTTGAAAATTTCAGGAGGTTCAAGGCAGAGCGATGACGATGCAGACGAAGAAGAAGAAGAAGAAGAAGAAGATGATGATGATGCTGAAGAAGAGGATGAAGAAGTAGAAGATGAAGAGGAGGGTGAGCAGGAGAATAATGAGGAAGATGATGATGAACAGGAAACCGGCAATTCTTCGACATCAGAAGGAGATGGTGAACAGGAAGATGAGGGCGAAGATGAGGAGGATGCCGATGAAAAAGTTGCAGAAACGGAGGAGAGTGATGAGACAGACGAACAACAAGAGGAAAATGCGGAAGATGAAAATGATTCGGAAGATCAGACAGAAAACGAGGATGAGGAAGAAGCTGATGAAAATGAAGTCGAGAGTAAGGAAGATGATAAGGACGATGATGATGATGAGGAGGAGGATGAATCTGAGGATCAAGAAGATGGTGATGAAAATGAGGATGACGAGCAAGATGAAGACGGAAATGATGACGATGAAGAAGACGAAGAAGAGGAAGATTAGTATCTCATGAATTTCAACTTAGTGTAATCTTTGTATAGCTTTCTTTTTTAGTTTCATTCCTTTAAAACAAAACAATTTAAATATTATCGCTTCAACATTTTATGGAAATAGAATTAACAAATTCTTATGGCACTGAAATAATTCCAATTTTTTTTTCATGAAACTATGGAATGATCAGAATAGAGGTTGACTACAGGCTTCTCCTTTGAATGGTAGTAAACCAAAGCTTCACGAGTGGCAGGAGTGAGTTCCTTCTCTCGAGCTGCATCCAGATCTTGTTAGATTTGATTTCTGCTGAAAAACTTTTTGGCATAGTGATCTTCTATCACGCAAATCTTTAGAATCAGCGAAAAAACAGTTTCATTGAAATTTTCGCTCAAATCCAGTCGCCTACATCACTGCAACTCTCGTTCTTCTTTCAAAAATGCGGATACGACAGTTACTGCATGGGGAGAGTAGCTTTTTCGAAGCCAACATTTAAACGAGAAATAATTGGTCCAGAACATTAAGTAGTTGTGATAGAAGTAGATTCATCGACGGATCAATAGTCTTCGCTAGCTGAGACGATAAATCATCACAAACATCAAAGACAAAGCTTTGAATGTAATTCGAATCAAGAAAAGTATCACAATGATGAACATCGTAACGGATTCGCTCTAATACAGATTGCTTCTTCTCACTTAACATCTTTGTAAAATCCTTTAATAAACTCCTCCGATGAATATCAGTGATGATCCCTTTCCACCTACAAACAATCTCACTTATCATCTATAAAATGAATGGTGTGAAATCTCTTCAATATTATGTGTGTTTAACTTTTACCTTTCTTAATCGATCATCAAATTCATAGATTTTTGAATCTTTGGGCTGATGACGAAGTTGTTGTTGGGATGTTTGAAGATTTCTCTCATTCTCTTGTATTTGTCTTTTCTCTGCCAATTCTAAAGCAAATTCATTCATTCGTTTCATCGTAACTGTAAGTACTTCATCAAATCTACCAATTTAGTATGATTAGAGAGAGTTTCAGTTTGTAATGGGCGGTGATGAAGAGGGTTACCTGTATTGAGTGACATCACTTTGAATCTTCATAGAATATCGATCAAAGATAAAGCTTGGGTCAGGAGGCTGGAACGTTTCTGAAACCCTTAGGAATGACTCCTCTGATACATTCCCATTCTCATAGAGATTTCGAAATCGATTTCTCTCGAGTGCGATGGAAGGATCGATGTTCAACCACAGAGTAAGTAGAGGAATGGAATGATCTCGTGTAATGACATAGATCTCACGTCTCATACTTCGAAGATGCATGGTATCGTCGATTAATATAAGATTCGTTGGATCCTTTGACTGCTCGTTTGAGGATAATGATATCTCTTGAAGAAAACCAAGAAGTTGAGATTTTGCCTGTTGTCGAGCATTTATGAAGGATTCTTCGTTCCAATCCAACTAAGAAGCAAGCAAGATGTTAAGAAAGAATGGTTTATCAGGTCATGGCCTTTACCTGCTCGCTGATCTTATCATACGAAATTACCCGAGGGATAAGAGTGGGTTGTGTCTGAAGGTAGGCGAGAAATGCCTTCACAAAAGTTGATTTCCCGCATCTAAACAGAGCATTTAGGCAATCATGTCAAGATTCCTAACCAAGATAACTTACGCTGGGACTCCACATAACAGAATCACAATCATTCCATAGATATTAGCGAGACCGTCACCGTGATTTACTATACTGTCGTAAATTTACGTTATCGGGTGTCACGTGGTTTGTGTTTGAATTTAATTTTTGTATATTGAAGTAATCAAAAATTTGAAATAAAGAAAACATGAATTTAGAGTACAAAGTACGATTGTGACAACATGAAAATGTATGAATATCTGTGGAGGAATAGGTATGTGTGATTGTTTGTGGGATAGAGAAGAAAAAAAAGAAAGCAAAATACAGATAATTCAGATAGATCCATCCTCACCTCACTAAACACAAGCATCTTATTAAAAAGAAGGGGAAAACAGAAATTCAAAGAAATAATAGACCATGAATTGAAAAATATCTCAACCTTTCCTCATTAAATTGTAATGAGAAATATGAAAGAAATCTCATAAATCAAAGCTTTACAGGAGTTATACTTCAATCTTTGGTTCTTTTACTCGATTATTACCACGAATTTCATCCTCATCATCATCATCATCTTCCTCATTACTCACAATCATATCAATTTTTCTTTTATTTAATTTCATTAAATTCTTTGATACAATCAAAGTATCTCCCTCCTCTTGATCGGTATCAACATCTTTCTCTTGATTCGTCTGTGGTTGATTATTATTATTATTGTTAGCTTTGACTAAATCCATCCATGTTAATATTTTATTTAAATTTGGTGACATATCCGAATCATGTTGTAATTTCGCTGCTGCACTCACTAGTACATTCGTTGCATCATCTAATTTTTCACCAATTTCTATACTTCTTCTTTCTAACTCAGCTGCTTCTGTCTTAATAGAAAGATTATTTGGCTTTTTTGTAAAAGCTTTCGTTTCTTTGGTTTCACTGGGATTAGTATTGTGAGTTTTAGATGTTGGTGAGGTACTGGTTGCAACAACAATGTTCGTACTATCGGCGGGTAAGTTAATAGTATCTTGCTGTTCTTCAGCTTGCATACGACTTGCTTGATAATTTAAACCAATAATTGCTTCAATGAATAATTTTTCTTCTGCTTGTAATGGGACAACAGTTTCCATCACTTGAATACTTCTAAATAATTGTTCTGATTTTTTAATTAATTCTAATACATCAGGATAATTTGTAATATTTTGTTGATTGACAACATTTTTCATGAAAGCTTCTCTTGTAACAAATCTGTAATCATAAGAAAAACTTAAAAAAGAAGAAATTTGAAGAGAGTATGGCAGACTTACCCAGTAAGTTTATCATGTTTTTTCAAGATTTTACTAAAACCACAATAATTCATAATAGCAAAATTTTCTAATAATAGAACATCTTTATAAAATTTAACACATGCTGATAATAATCTAGCCCATGTATTTTTATCATAAATAATCATCATGGATGAATCTTTTAACATTAGATAAGCATCCCATATTCTTTCCCAACGGATTTTATATTCCAATTCTGCTTTACGAAAAAATTCACTACTTTTCTTTAATTCTCTTCGTAATAATGAGAAAAATTGTACTTCACGTGACGATTTTGCGATCTCTGATGGTGGTCGATTCGTGGCTTGAGGAGGAGTTGTTGTTGCATTGACAGCTGGTTTCGGAACAGCACCATCTCCCTCAATGATTTCATTAATAAGCTTTTTCAAATATTTGTAGTTAATCCAATAAGGTCTATTGAGAAAAAACGATAGAAGACACACATGTGACTGTTACAAAGGAACATTCGAAAGATTTAGTTTCCTTACCCCCATTCAGGATTAGATAATTCTACTACTCGCAATAAATTTTTCCCAAACTTCATCTTTTCAAATCAAATCTCAGTATATTATTCACGATTCAAAAAATTGCAACTTCAAGACTCTATCTCCAATGGTAAAACAGTGGTTTCGCTTGATCAATGATTTGAATTAAAATCTGTTTCCACCCAAAGAACAAATCGAATGACAACGTAAGGTGGTTGTTTGCAATGTGTATGGTATTGCTTGTGATCGCTAGATAATCAGCAGTGTTTTCCTTCCTTTGAATGATGAATCTTCTTCACGAACCTTGAAACCTGAAATAATCACCATATTAAATTCCTTCATTTCTCTCTCTCTTTTTCTAGAAAAAGTCGAGAAAAATCTAAAGAAGCGGCATTTCGGCGAATCTTCGAATGTCCAGAAGAATTTATTTCTGAAACCACCAAACTACAATATCTTTTGTCTCTATGTGATTTCAGAAATAATTCGATAAGAAATTAGTAATAGAATTATTTTCAAGATCTAAGAAGCATTCAGTCTCTCGAACTGTTGAAAATTGAGTCTTCGGGCAACATATCACTCGGAACTTTTATTTTGTTAACCGAGAATATTACTAAAATTATCTGAAACTTCAATTTCTATATGACAATCAGTCCCGCGAATGTTTTTTGAAAATGAATTGTTGAAATTGTATTTCTTGTACACATGAATCGTACATCAATTTTGAGATTTAGTCTGCATTGGAATGAAAATTCCGCTCGTTATTTTTTCCCGATAAAAGGAAGGAATTCTATTTTGCCGCGCTCCGTTGTCACCTCAGACAAAACAACTGCAACAACAAACCTTGATTCACTTTTAGATTGATCTTTGTCACTTCTTAACCAAGATTCATCATGTTACAAGCTTCTGCTAACCGTAGAATTGTGAAGAGGGTCATTGCTCAGACCTATGTTCGGGCTGCTTTGAGCACTGAAGCTACTCCGGCTCGAAGATTTCAATATTTTGATGATTTCGAAATTAAGAATGGTGTTGGCATTGTTCGTTTTAATGGCCCCCAAAAGATGAATACTCTTTCTAAGGGTTTTCAAGAGGAAGCTGAAATTATTTTTAAGGAGAACTTATCAAACAAGGATCTTAAAGCACTTGTGTTTCTGTCCTCTAAACCCGACAATTTCATTGCTGGTGCTGATATTAACATGATCAAAGAAGTTAAGAATAAGCAAGACTTGAAGGCTATTACAATGAAAGGACATGCCTTCTGGGATGAACTAAAAAAGTTGAAGTTACCCACAGTTGCTGGTATTAATGGAGTTGCTTTAGGTGGTGGATTAGAATGGGCTCTTTACTGCGACTACCGCATTGCAACAACTAACCCAAAGACCGCAGTTGGTCTTCCAGAGGTTAAATTAGGTTTGTTACCTGGCATGGCAGGAACTTATCACTTACCTAAGTTGATCGGATATCCTGCTGCTTTAGATATTATTTTAACCGGAAAGAACGTCAGACCAGACAAAGCTAAGAAGTTAGGTATTGTTGATTTAGTTGTTGATCCTGCTGCTTTAGAGGCTGTTTGCATTCAACAAGCTTTAGGTCTTGTTAACGGTTCTGTTAAGCCAAGAAAGCGCAAGTTAGATGTTGTCTCTTTCTTCTTAGAAAAGACACCTCTTCGCTCAATTGTCTTCAAGAAGGCGAGAGAACAAGTTGAGAAAAACGCTGGTCCACACTATCCTGCACCTTATGCTATTATTGATGTGTTGGAAAAGGGAGCTGGAAAATCTAAGAAAGAGCACTTAAACTATGAAGCTGAGAGATTTGCTGAACTTGCTGCAACGGACGTCTCCAAAGGTTTAATTGGTATTTTTAACGGTATGACTGCTGTTAAAAAGCATGACTATGGTCAGCCTACAAAACCAGTGAATAAGATTGCTGTCTTAGGTGCTGGTTTGATGGGTGGTGGAATTGCCCAAGTCTCAGTTGATCAAGGTAAATACACTGTGTTACTCAAGGATAAAGATCAAGCAGGGGTTTCACGCGGTGAAGGAGTTATTGTGAAAGAGTTCCAGGATAAATTAAAGAAGAAGAGAATGACCAATGCCCAATTCTTTGATAAGACTTCAAGACTAATCCCATTACATGATGGCGTTGACTCATGGAAACGTCATTTTGCTAGCGCAGATTTAGTTATTGAGGCCGTATTTGAAGAAATTAGTGTCAAGCATAGAGTATTAAAAGAAATGGAAGAAATTCTTCCTCCTCATGCTATTTTCGCCTCAAACACTTCTGCCATTCCTATCGCTCAAATTGCTGCCGGTGCTAAGAGGTTAGCAAATTTTGCATAAGCTTCTCTTTTCCAATTTGTAAATGATATTTTGTTCTTTAGACCTGAAAGAGTCATCGGTATGCACTACTTTTCCCCTGTCCCAAAGATGCCTTTATTAGAAATTATCTTACACAAGGGAACAGCCCCTGAGGTAAATATCTCCTTGGGAATTCTAAACCAATATCTAACTTATCCCTATAGGTCGCTGCTGCTGCTATGGAAGTTGGTTCTCGTCAAGGAAAGACTCCTATCTTTGTTAAGGATGTTCCGGGCTTTTATGTGAATCGATGTATCACACCATTCCAAACTGAAGTTAGTGCATTAGTCTTAGAAGGTGCTGAATTAGATTTAGTTGATAAAACCATGAAAGACTTTGGTTTCCCTGTTGGACCAATCACCTTAATGGATGAAGTCGGTATTGATGTGGCTGCTCATGTTGGTGCCTTCATGGCTAAGGCTGATTTAGGAGACCGTTCATTAGGCGGTGATCAAACCCTCATTTCAAGATTAGTAGAGCGTGGATTATTAGGTCGTAAGACTGGCAAGGGCTTCTATCTATATCCAAAAGATGCCAAGAAAGGAGCAAAGAAAGAATTAAACCCCGAAGTTGTCGCAGAATTAAAGAAAGTATGGACTGAAAGAGGAATTGATTTAAGCAAGAAACCATCTGTTGAAGATATTAAATGGAGAGCAACTTCTAGATTTATTAATGAGGCAGCATTCTGTTTACAAGATGAGATCATCCGATCTCCAGTCGATGGTAAGTCGTTTCCCTTACTTTAGTCTTTTCTCGCTGATTTATTTCATGTAGGTGATATTGGCTCTGTCTTTGGTATCGGGTTCTTGCCTTACACTGGCGGTCCATTCAGATTATTAGATGCTTATGGCGTTCAGAAGTTCGTTGATCAGATGTTAAGATATCGTGATGCTAAAGGACCACAATTTGAACCTGCTCAAATCTTGAAGGATTATGCTAAAGCCAACAAGAAATTCCACAATTAAATCACTGACATTCAGCTGGGTTAGTGGAATACAATGGGTCGAGTCATAGGGAAGGGGATTGGTAGGTCACTATAAAGATAGTGGACTAGTGAAATACGTTTGTTCTCGTCATAAAATGTACTAAAATTTAAAATCTGAATTAAATATCCTCTATTGCCAAAAGATCAAGGTTTGAATTATGGCTGTCCCTGAAGATCCAAAGAACCAAGTGAAAGTTCGGTTGAAAGAAATGTTTTGCTCTTCCATCATTTAGAATTTGCAAAGTTTCAACAGCTTTCCCATTTCTGACAGCAAATGACACTAGTATATGTTCTCCACTACGCAGATGTGTGTAATTCTTATTGTCTAACCTTGACTGCTTCTCAATTTCATCCAGATTTTCGATCAAGACCGCTTTTAAATTGTCAAGAATCAGAGGTTGAGATAACGGATCATTTGCCCAATCTAAATCTTCCTTCAAAAAGTTTACATAGCATGAAAGGAGTGTCTCCTTTCTTCCTTGAATAATCATTGAAAGGAACGTTCTTGAGGCAAACTTCATCCTTTCTCACTTTC